>JAUMHQ010054142.1:0-17124 GCA_032361165.1 Enteromius paludinosus | reverse complement strand
TGCAGTTGCAACATTTATGTAAAATTACATTATTGGACCATCCTTTTTTTTTTGTATTTTCTTTTTTTTTTTTTTTTTTAGTTTTTTTTTTTGTTTCTTTGATTTTTTTTTGTTTGTTTTTTTTTTTGCTTTACCAGTCCTTTGTGTGGGAAGCATTCTGGTCCAGGCTAACACCTTAGCGCACGGTGCTAGCTGACAGCTCAGTCTCTAAATGCTGTTCCACATTCAGGGAAAGGCAAAAGCAGAGTTCTAAAAGCCTTTGGAATCAGGACAGTCGCTCATGTTTTGGACAGAGGCAGGATTGCACCTTAGGAGGCAAAAATGTCTCTTGTGAAACACAATCAAAAAGTGTCTTCAGGATTAAAATAAGCATTAAAATATTAAAAATCCAAATAAGAACATTAAAAAGTCCACAAAAAAGAGAATTAAAAACTGTGACATTTTACCTTAAACAGAAAAAACACCTGTACAGCAATATAAAGTAAAATGAAATGTTACTTAATTTCATCGTTTGAAACAATTTTTAAGCATGATTTGATTTAACCTGTCAAACAGTTGCATTACATGCTACTTGTTCATCTCAGAATAGGAATACCAAAAGCAATACATTTTTGCATTTCTTCATATTAATAAATTTGTACCATGCACAGCCAACTACGAATATGTACAACAGCTTAGCTTTCTTTGTTCACGAGCCTTTTACTTTCATACATTAAGCCTTCTGTTACTTTGGAATGAATCACATTGTCCAACTGTATCAAACTAGAAAGTGATTCGTAAAAATTAAACACCCTTGACAGCGTTCACATTCTTTAAGTTACACAGCCAAAAATGAAAGAGTATGAAATAAAAACAGTAAAAAGCAATGTAATTCAGGATGAATCGGTATTCTGTCTAGTAGGAAGCTGAAAATGTATGGCAAGCGATTTTGAAAAAACAAAAACAAGAACAAAAAAAAAAACATTACACAGTAGCAGCATAACGTCATAAGATAATACTTTGTAATCCAAGTATCACTAAATATGATGGAAAATGGTCTATGTTCATGACATTAACAAGTGCCCAGAGGAGAATGGAAGAAACAGCCTATCCACTATATGGCAGTGTATAGGGGTAACACTGTGTTCAGTCCTACAGAAGTACAGGGGGGGAAAAAAGAAAATCATTTTATAAAACAAATGCGTTGTCCCCCTTTTAAAAAGCAGCTTTCTTGTTTAAAAGAAGCAAATGTTCATACCATTTTCAACACATTTTGTCCAACTTGCACTTTTTCAAGTATACAGTACTACTTTCATGTATGCACCAATTGTTAAATGTCTCTGGATTGTTAGGATTGAAACGTCTAACAAATGTGGACCAATCTGCTGCTGAACTACACACAAAGAATAATTCAAACAAAATGAACAAACAAACATACAAACACCCGAAAACTGATATCTATTAAATTAAGACATGGCCTACCTCAAATGATGAAAAAAAACCAAAAAAAAAAAATCAAATAAGTGCACTATAGTCCAGACACAAGCAAGTACCGTAACAGTATAGCAATTCACAAATGAAAAAAAATGTCCTATTCACATAATGTTCAAGAGTCTATCAAAACTAGAATTATTACCTCTTCGGAAAAGGGTGTGATGAGAGGTAAAAGAAAGAAGGTAAGAGTTGGCACAGATTATTAGTATATTCTACAAGAAAAAAAGGTGTTGTATATAAATACAGCTTGTGGCAATACAAACTGGCAAACACAGGGGCATACACATGACTTCACCATTCTAAATTCCCTCAGTGGTAAAAGCATACTCTCTCGTAGGGCAAACTAAAAGGATATGCGCGTTGTCCTGTAACAGTTATATTGTCTCTTGGTACACTACACACATCAAGGAAATGCCTCCAATAAAGCTTGACATGTTTTGGTAAAAGCCATTTATAAGCAGGCTTCGTTGCTGTTTCAACAAATGAGAAATGTTATGTTCTGACCTGAGAATTTAAAGCTACTGAATTACACCTAACTAAACTAAGAGAAATTCTCTTTGAAAGTTCTGGATCATTATCCCATACAGTACATGCTAGCATTTGGAAATCAATCCAGCTGAGGTGCAATTTGCTATCGTGAGAATTTTTGGCTTGAATCAAGCTCCAAAAGAACTTGTGAGAGTTTTCCTATTCCATGTTTTTTTTTTGTTTTTTTTGTATACAATATAAGCTCAGTCAAGCATCTGCAACAGTTCTGTCCATAACAAAAATCAATCATTTTCTTGCCAGCATATCAATATGGGAAAAACAATCCTGAGTCAATCTTTTGGTACTGTAATTTTTTGGGTTAGAGAAACTTTGGAACTGCAGTTAAAAGTCTTTTTTTTCGTTTAAGCAAGGGATCCGTTTTTCACACCTACACACTGAACATATCCATTCTGATACTACTGAAATTGCCATCTAGGCCGGACGCCGCCTTAGCCTTGACTTCCAACGCGTTATCTAAGTCATCCAGCTTCTGGCTTAACTCACTGTCAGACTCGTCTGAACAACTTTCGGTGGGTAGTGAGGTTTGAACCCCTGAGGTGCTGCACGAAGTTGAGGTAACCGTTGAAGGCAAGGAAAGGGGAGGAGGAGAAGCAGATGGGCAGGAAGCAGCTTTCCTGGCTGAGGCCTGGAAAAGAATATTTGGCCAGGACTTCATGGACAAGTGAGAGAGATGAGGCAAGGTGTTATTAGAAGAAGCTGCAGACTGCGAGGTAGATGTGGTGTTAGGACAAGGGGAGCAGACTGAGTGAGGTAATAATCTAGCATGCTCTTTGGCATTTCTCATTGCTTGTTTGATTGTTTTCTCTTTGTGCAAGCTCGACTGAAGATGTTGGCCAAGTGCTTCGTTCCCGCTGACAGACACGTTGCAGGCTACGCAATTGTACTTGCTCACGGCCTTGCGAAGCACTGTCTCTTGTGGATCGATAAACGGGTGACCAAAGTAACAGAAGGACTTCTGGTGGCGAGCTGCTGAGTCTTCGTCAGCGAAAATCATCTGGCACTTTCTGCATATAAACTCGTGTTTGATGGACGGAACGATAAACGCATCTGGAAAGCCTGAACTTTTGGTATTCGTTTGGGGTTCTTCATTTGTGCTTTCTGTTGAAGAGCCTTTATCATCCTTAGTTTCGATAGCCTCTTTTGGTTTGAGAGAGTTGCTCGGTGCACTCGTTGACTTCATAGGGGGTGTTTTCTGCTGCAGTTCACTTTGCTTCTGCTGCTGCTGCTGCTGCTGCTTCTGTAAGGAATCCTGGAGGGACTGCTGGTACTGTTGGTACTGCTGCAGCAGGGCAGTTGGAGAAAGCCCAGCAATAGCCTGCGGCATTGCGGGGCCGTAGGGGAACAGGTTCTCCATTCCACACAGAGGAGGGAAGTATCCCCCCTGCACTCCGCCAGGAAGTTGGGGTGAGAAGCAAGATGCAAAGCCAGGGATGAAATAAGGCAAGAACTGTCCCCCTAGGAAGGAGCCCGGGTCACCAGCAATGGCATTCTGAAGTGCTTGCAGTTGTGCTGCATCCATCTGGGCCTCACTTCCCAATTTTCCTAGCATCGAAAGTGGCGGTGAGGGCTTTTCCCTTTTCTTCACAATTGGGGTCTCGGGACGGGCAGTGTCAGCTTCTCTTTCTTTCACCTTGGGCTTCTCTAATTTCTTGTCTTTCTCGGATTCTTTTATGTGCTGCTCAGTCTGATTTGCTGCCAAAGGAGTGGGAGGAAGAGGAAGTGCGGCGGGTTGAGGAGGAGGAGGAGGAGGAGGAGGTGTCTGAAGAAGAGTCTTGGTTGGGGTACTGCTGAGAGACATGGCAGGAGAAGGGGTGGCTGGAGTAGGGAACCCAAGCATGCCAGCACCAGGAGAAGCTAAAGCTGAAATACAGTGGTATAGATAATATTGAAACATTTGACTGCAAAATCACTCCTCAACTTTGCAAGACATTACTGTGGGGCTATCCCCCTGTTATGGAACCAAACTGTTACAAGCACTTTATCAAAAAAAGAATACAACAAAAATAAGGAAAGATGAAACCATGAAAATCAACTGAACTTTAGGGGTAACAGTCAAACAAAAAAGTATTCCACATTGTTACAGTGAATGCATGCATTAAGTCTTTATGAATCAATGAATGTCACAGTCTTTTAAAGGAAGCAAATGGGGCAGTAGCATTCAATGCATTAACTGTTCATTAAGCTACTGCACTGCGTTTGTCATACTAACTCACCAGGTGTATTTGGTGGAAAACCTGGAAGGGAGGATGGCCCATTGACACCAGGAAGAAGCACTGGTGGGAGACCAGATATTCCTGGATAGGCAGTTGGCAGGCTAAGGCCATGAAGTGCATTATTGTCCACTGCAGGTTGCTGCTGGGCTGGCAAGTTAAGTACATCGGTTACCTTCTTCAAACGGTCAAGTTCTTGTTGAGCCATAAGCTGGCGGACAGTGGTAGGTGCAAGATAGTCTTTTTCTCGATCAACCTGGTTGCCCAGGGTTTCCTGCACTTTCGCAATGTGCTGCTTCGAGAAGATATGATCACGAATCGAAAGTCTGGCTGTATATTTCACGCCACATAATGTACACTCAGGCCTCGGCCCATCTGGGGAGCCCTGGCTTATCATGAATGGCTTTCCAATGTTTATTTTGAACTTCTTTTCTTTTGCACGGGCATTCTGGAACCAGACTTGCACAACACGTTTCGGGAGTCCTATTTCACTACCCAGCATTTCACACTCTTGCATAGTGGGTGTGCGGTAGTCACTGAAGCAAGCCTTAAGGACTTTTAGCTGTAGGTTGCTCATTTGGGTTCTAAAACGTTTGTGGCCTGGTCTCTCTCCACCAGCTTTTGCCGACTTGAATGGATTTGTACCTCCAAATGGACTGGGTGAACTTGGATCAGCCAAACTTGAAGTCTCGCTCCTGTCTGCATAATCATCTAGTTCGTCATCTCTGGAACTGAAGAATTCATTGCCAGAGAAACTTAATGCTGGGCTAACCATGTTGAAAGGGATTCTATCCTCATTCATGTCAGAGATGTGTGCTGGGTTCATTCTGTTCTCAATCATTTTTTCACCTCCATTTATTGTGAGATTCTCAACTTCATTATTGGTCTCATCTCCAGTTGTAGCATCACTCACAGCTGTGTTAATTGAGGAGGTCTCATCAAAGTCAATTTTGTTGGCATCAAAAGAGGCCTCTGCAGAGCTCAAGTTAAGCCCCTCAAATTCATCACTGTGTTCTGCTTTTATAGATGGCAAGCTCAATACATGTTTTAGTGCCATCTCGGAAGGTTTAACTGGAGTGGAAGATGCAGTTGGAGGCTCACTGTCATTCATCTCAGTCTTTGTGGTCATTTGTAGGTAGTCGATAAAATTATACTTATTGGGACTTTGACCTCCTTCATCTTGAGGCATCATTGGACTAGGGGGCAAACTAAAGCCTGCCTGTTTTGCCTCATGCCAGTGTCTTGAGCGAATGTGGCTATCAAGAGCTGACTTGGCCTTGAACAGTGCTCTGCAGAAGGGACACTTTTTGTGAGTCTGGGAGGGCCCAACTGCTCTAAACTGTCCCTTCCTCTCTCTGGCTCGGGTGTTCTGAAACCATACTTGGACAACCCTTTTCTTCAGGCCAACTTCACGAGCAATATGATCTAACATCTTTCTTGTTGGGTTTGAATCGAGCAAATATTTATCATATAGGATCTCAAGTTGTTCTGGAGTAATTGTAGTTCTAAGACGTTTATCTCTGTGCTGATCTTCTACACTATTAACACCATCTTTTTCATGAGATCCATCATCTTTTTCATCTAATTTCCGTTTGACAGAGTTAGAGTTCACAGCAAGGACAGAGTTGCTTGGAGTTGGAATCTGGGATAGGGCTCCAGACAGCAGTTGCCCAGTCATAAGAGGGTTGTTTGGATCAAAGATCATATAGGGCATATCCAGTGGCCTTTCTAAGAACTGTGAATGTAAGAATTGGTTCTGGGCAGCCAGGAAATGCATGTGCTGGTGCTCCTGCCACAGCTCTACTGTTGGGAAAGCGATTTTGCACTGATCGCAGTGGTACTGTAACATTTGAGGTGGTAGGCTATTGTTAAGAGAGGACAGTGCAACTGAAAGAGGACTTGATGGGACAGTCGTAGACTGGGGCTGCGAATGGGGTCTTGACATTTGTGGTTGAGGTAATTTTTGTAATGGAGGTTGTGGGGTTGAAGCCTTGGAAGATTTTAACTCATTTAGGTTCTTGGGGGTTTGTAAAGAGGCAATCTCTCCCAATTTAGTTTTTTCATGGAGGAGCTCAGGTTTGGGTGAGGACTTCCCTACATCAGGTCGAGGTGAAGGCATTAAGGGAGAGCTCGATCCAGAGCTGCTTGCTGTTAAAACAGAGTTTTTTGCTGACTCTGTTGGCTTTACTGAAGTTTGCTCAATGTTCTCTGCAAATTCCTCTGAGTGGTTTTCATTTTCAGCTTCATCATCCTCATCTTTGTAGCACTGCTTCTTCTGGTGAGTAATGAGGTCAAAAATTCGGGGGAAAATGACACTGCATTTCTTACATTGGTACTGCATGTTGTTGGTCCTAATGTATCGTTCATTTGTCAGTTCTTTCTTTTCGCTGTCTTTCATATCTGTTTGGTTCTCATAACTCTTTCGGGCCTTCTGACGAGCATTTTGGAACCACACCACAATCACTCGTGACGGCAGGTTGAGTACCGTTGAGAGCTGCTCAATTTCATCATCCTTGGGGTAGGCATTGGTGTCAAAGAAATCTTGAAGAACTCGCAGTTGATAATCTGTGAAACGTGTTCTTGATGACCTTTTGTTCGTTGTAGCATCAGTTCTGTAGTACTCTAGCATGTTCACTTGGGATTCAAGTCTGATATCTTCCAGTGTGGTCATGGGTGGAATGTTAAAATTGTAAGGGGAATCTTTGCTTCTTTGACGTTCTTTGAAGAGTGTATTGCGGAACCAGTGCTTTATGACTTTCTGTGGAAGGCCAGATTTATCTGCCATTTCTTGAATCTGTTCTTCGTTGGGAGAATTATTGATGTCAAAATGAGCACGAAGGATTTTTAGCTGATCGTCTGTGATTCTTGTGCGAGGACGCTTGAACTGAGACTGCCGCAGGAAGTTTGGATCCAGTCCCAGTTGTTGTTGACATAACTGTGTGAGGTCAGAAGATAAAGAGTCCATTGTTGGAAGCTGCAGCGCAAGCTGTGGGGGTAGCCCAGGGTGCTGCACTGATTGCATCATCAGTGGTGGGAAAATTGGCATGTCAAGAGAAACAGGGAGCTGCACTTGAGGAGGTGCAGTGGGTGGTGGAGGCGGTGGTGGTGGTGGTGGAGGAGGTGGTGGTGGCGCTTGTTGAGGAGTTTGTATAGGTGCAGGAGATGGTGTTTGAGATTTTCCTACAGCCGTAGTGGCAGGGAGAGTGTTCACTGGGGCAGGAGGAGGTGGTGGTGGTGGTGGAGGTGGTGGGGGTGTTTCTGGAGATGATGGGTTTATGGGATACAGCTTGTCATATGCCTCCCTGTACTGCTGTGCAAACTTTTCCAGCTCCAGGTATGGAAAGAACTGTCCATGCACATGTTCCTGATGGCTTTTGAGAATAAGCATGTTAGAGAAGAACTTTCCACACAGACCACACTCCAGTTTGTCGGTCAACTCTTCTTCTCTATTCTTTTTCTGGGATTTCTGTCTGTTCTCATTGTACTGTATAACCAATTCAAAGCCAAAGTTCTCAAGTAGTGCTTTAGCAGCATTTCCTCTAGCTCCTGAGATGATGCGTGGTGGAGGAATTAGAGGTTCTGAAAATTTAGCCTTTCTTGAGTCTTTAGTGTCTTTTGCGCTGTCAATATCATTAGACATATCCAGCTTTGCTTTGCTCTCCTGCTTTTCTAGGTGCTCTTCAGCATCTCTGGACATTTGAATCTCAGACAGAGTAATGTGATTGGATTCGGCTTTTGGCTTGTGACTCTGCTGCTGTGCTTTCTGGTGCATTTGAGACTGGGATGCCTGCTGCTGAGCCTGCTGCTGAGAAAGTTGAAGCTGTTGATGTTGGCCCAGCTGATGTTGTTGCTGCATCTGCTGCTTCAGATCTTCCAGGAATGATCCAGTCATACCAGGCATCCCAAACGCAGCTGAATGCAATGCAAGCTCAGGGCTAATGTTAAATTCTGCACCAGGGATGTAGAATGGGAAGAGAAACTGGGGCTGCTGGAATTGCAGTAGGGCCTCTGGTGTCATTGGGAAGTGTGGGAAGAAAGCTGGATTCAGAAACTGGGGCTGAAAGAATGCAGCTTGCTGCTGGAGCTCATGCTGCAGTTGCATCTGAAGCTGTGCTGGTGACTGGGTTGGTGGGTGGGTAGGCTGCACATGAATGTGATCAGTAGTTTGTTTCACGGTAACTTCTTTGGCATCTACAGTGTTTTCTTTGTTAGACGGTACTGGTGCATTTGCAGAATCTGCATTTCCCTGATTGAGTGGAACAGGGCTTTTAGATGTAGAACTTCCACTGCTACCACCCCCAGTACTAGTACTGCTCTCCATTTTGGCGCTTCGTGCTTTTGTCTGGTGAAGTACAGACCTCATGTGAATCTCCAGGGTTGAGCTTTGGCTATAAGCAACGTTACATATATTGCATTTGTATGGTTTGTTGTCAACATTGTTGCTGGTCTCCTGGGGAACTGGGCTTGAGGCCTCTTGGATTACTTTCTTTAGCTTATGCAAATGTGAGACAGAATTGTAGTGAACAAGGAGAATGTTCTTTTGGGTGAATGACTCCTTGCATACTGTGCATTTGTACGGACGTGAGGGGTCTAAGAACTTTTCCATGGTGAAATTTGGTCCTTTCCTAAAAGGCAAGGTCCGCTTTGGCTCTGAGCCCATGTCATCAAGCAAGGAACTGCTGTCACTTCCAGTTGGGCTGGCCTTCCCTTCTTGGTCAGGTTCCTCATCTTTGTCTAACTCTTGCTCAAAGGCTTGTGCCTCTTCCAGAGCCTGCATCTCACTTTCAGCAATGTCTCCATTTAGAGGCAGGTTCCCACAGAGTTGCTGTACTTCTGCTTCAGTCAGCTCAGGGTGACCAGTCTCCAAATGCTTTCGAAGGGCAAGGAATGTCCTGAAGCTGCGCTGGCACAGACTGCACATGGTGGCTGCACGGATGGCATGGTACTGGGAATGTATCTCAAGTTTCTGCATAGTCTTGAAAGCCAGGCTGCAATGGTTGCAACGGTATTTGTAGACGTGGCGATCAGAGACTGAGAGCTGCTGCCGCTTCTGCAGATCACTTAGATGCTCCTGCAGGGAGTCTGGGCTCTTCCTGTCTTGACCACTTGCTTTCTTCCAGTCAGGGGCCTCAGCAGCCTCCTTTGGTGGTTTGAGTTCCTCATTGGCAAGTTCAACCTCAGTTTTGTCTTGGCCTATGCTGTTTTTTAAATCCTTAGAGCTATTTCCTGTTGAAATTCAAAAAAGGAAAGATTTTTTAGAAGACTTCCAAAAACATTTAATTATAAAAGACTTATTTTATTATGACTTTTGAAGGAATCCTCTGAAATGCCATTCATACATTTCAGATGACACTGTGGCTGCATAAATGTGCTTACCCATGGGTTTTCCAGATCCCTCCGGGATAACAGCTGAAGACTCCATCAAAGATGCGACTTTGTCTTGTAATGATGTAGACAGCAAGGAATTGGGCACTGTAACATCTGGGCCAGCAACCTAAAGAATAAAATACATCAGTACTTTGACAGAGTCCAATGAACATAAGATAAACATTAAACAAATATTTATCAAAATAACAGATTCCTTTTAAGCTATAAATAAAGTTAAGTTATAAGGACTTTCTAAAGATATTTTTCAAAACTGCTCTTTTTATGATTTTATAGGAGAACTATCAGGTTTAATAACATATTCTTTGGAGAATATGCTAGGCTTATTCAAGTTATTCCATGCCAGAGCATGATCTAGCTCGCAACTTAGGCATTCTTTCTTTTTTTTATTTAAAGGAAATTAATGCTACACATACTGTCATAATTAACTTCTCCACACAGTCTGGAGCCACGCTATGGAGGTGGGTGAGATGCAGCTGCAAGTGAATCTTGTTGCTGAGGACATCCTGACACAAGGGGCAGCTGATGACAGGCTGCATGGAATGCTGGGACATGATGTGCAGCTGTAAACGGTTTGCATCTTTGTTACTGTAATTACAGTATGGGCACTGCTGCACCTGAAAGACAGAACATTTTATTATAACATTGCCATGCATTACAGCACTGCTTCGACAGACTGTACATGAGTGACACTGCAACATGATGCCTTAAGGAAATCAAATTCCAAACAAAACAAGACTCCAAATGTCTATAAAATCAAATTTCCTCCAATTCACTTTAGTTTTCATTTCATGTAACTTAATTAAAAACCTAATGAAGTAAATAAGTAAATGAACTAACGTGAATGTCTGGAATTTGTAATCGGAAAATTACAAAGGATGCTGACATTAACCATTTCAGACTGTGCCTGGTCCTCATTACATGAAGTGCGTTTAAACAAACGTCTCACTGCCTGTTTTATATATAAAGACCTTTCAGAAATGGTTCAGTAAGTTCTGTACCACTCAGACAGTGCTTTTTATATAATTAAAAAAATGAATGAATATAATCTAATCCAAGAATTTAATTCATACAGAAGTTTCAGTCTTGTTATTAAGTTACATTTTTGCAAACAGATCAAAGTAACTAACCTGCTCAATGGACAGCGTCTTCTCTTCAGCTGATTTGGGCCTCTTGGGTGGAGTGTCATTTTCTTTCTCCTGCTGAAGCGACCGCTTCCCTGCTGTAGCAGTCCCCAGGGTTTCCTTAGCCAGTGTATTAATTCCTGTGAATAAACAGATAGGATATCTTCTGTCACAAGCTTATTCTGGACTCCTGATGCTGAAAATCTCCTGACAGAGGTACAATGACCCTCACTTTAATAAGACTGCACATTTGGGTAACATAAGCTTATTGTTAGGAATGTAGATCTGATAAAAGGTTATTGGGGTGGCTCACATTATCTGAGACTGAGATTATGTAGCAAATGAAATGGACATCATATATTCAATAAGAAAAAAAATTGTCAAAAAGCTGAAATTAAAAAATTATTTAAATTGAATTACACCACAGACAAACTGCGTGTATTGATTTTGAGCATGAATACTAGAGGATCCAGCAAAAAAAAAAAAAGAAGAATCGATATTCACAAAAGCAAGCGAATGAAGATATTCGCAAATAAATAGAGGTTTGAATTCATTTTTATTGCTTTGCAGGTCACGGTACAATTATGCAGTTCATTTGGGGGATATAGACAGCCAAATCACCATTCCCAGCATCCCCCTGAATATCCATGCCTCATACTCTGTATTAGAGGGGGCTGCCATGTTATTTCTTTTGCAGCTGAGCTCAATTCAGCAAATCAGCCCCCAGTTGTATTTAGAGTATGCTGCACAGAGTGATAAATCTTTCATTACCCCTGTATCCTCAGATACAGACAGTGTCCCAGCCTCCTCAGTCAATGCAATTTATCCTCTCGCGCATATGCAGTGCACAAAGAAAGCCCTGCTCGCTGTTCTCTGCTCTAATCTGGTCACTCTAGGCTAAATGTGTGTATTACTCTTATGAATCAAAGCTAAGCAAAGCAGTCATCGAAAATGGATGGTGAAAAAGATGTCGGGAAAAAAGGAGAGTATTTTTTTCTGCTCTGTATTTATTTAAAGTACATTTCAATATCTGCTGTGTGTTCATGCATTTTAATTCTTGGCTTTACAAGGCATTCTCCTTATTTTATTGTGGTCTTACATATCAGGAGCCTGACATATTAGCCTGCCAAAGAAAGTGACACAAGAGGAGGAAAAACCACAAGGGCACAATACAAATTTCCAAGAGTATCAAGAGTATGGTCTGCAGTCTCAAATAGCTAGGTAATCTTTTTTTCTCCCCCGGCCTTGATATCCCTGCTGCTTTGGGGGGGGGGGGAGGATGTCACATGCATTTCATGACAAACAGAAAACCTCATTTGCGAGGCTCCCCAATCTCATTGCTGTACCGCATCATCTGACCTTTTTTCTCCCCCCTCTGTTTATTACGAGGATTTCTAATTTTAACTTTCAATTTTCGCCATCTTCCAGTCAATCTGCAACTAAATTATTTCCCGGGTGAGGAGGCGACTCCTGGACAACCGCGTGTAAATACATTTCACAATGCAATGAGGCCCCTTCCATTGATTGCCATCATATTGAATGTAAATGTATGGTCTGGGGGCTAATCTGCTCTACATGAGGATACATCTATATGATTTATTTTCTTAATCAACTCTCTGCTTTCATAAACATTTAAAGTGCACTGCAGATAGACACACTAGACTCTCAGAAAAGAAATAGGGATAGAAGAGTATGAAATGCCTTTGAAGCATTCCATATTTCAGAACATATTTTCTGCTGTGCACAAGGTTGTCAACTAAATGAACTATTTAACAATTGTAAAGCTGGCATATATATATATATATATATATATATGTGTGTGTATACATATAAGTGCTGTCAAACGATTAATAGCGATTAATTGCATCCAAAATAAAAGTTTTTCTTTACATAATATATTTGTTTGTACTGTGTTTATAATGTACATATTAAAACACACACACATACAGTGTATATTTTGAAAGTATTTACATGCATGTGTTTGTATTTATATATATTTAGGCTATACATATACACAGTATACACAAACATTTTGTGTTAAAAAAAACGTATTTTGGGTGTGATTAATCACGATTCATTTTTTGACAACACTAATATACATACATATATATATATATATATATATATATATACATACATACACGCAGTAGTCTTCATGTACATGTAATATTATATCAATGGCTAGACTCTTTGTGTAGTCTGTACCTCACACTAAATGAAAATGCCCTTTTTCTTTGTCTACAGACACACACACAGTGCAATGAAGCAATAGAGAAAATAATTGTGACACCACAGCCCCCCTTCTCATCCAAATGACAAATGTCTTTGAGAAGCAGGACCTTGCTTGATTAGATAAATCAAACAGTGATTTATGACAGTCAAGCTGTTTGCATTACAGGGACCAGAGCCACAGACTGGCCACCCATCTTTATTTACAACTGTCAATGGATGAAAATCATGCATCCTACGCAAGGCTTCTTTAAACACCTCTGATCATTCAACCAAACAACAAAAACCTTGCTAATGTTATCTTTCTGATGTTCCTCACTAAGAGAAAGGCCATTTCTAGTCCTGTTAATTTTCAAGGTTCGATTTTCTCCATTTTATGTCTTAGAGTGCAATCTAACACCACTAAAATTTCATATAAACAAAAACAGCAGTAGCTAAGCCTCCCTTCAAAAGATCTGCAAAATAGTACTCTGCTTGTATATGACAAGCAATTTTATTTCGAAATTTCTGTCCCCTGCAAACGCCAATTACACAGGACTTGCTTGATAAAGGCGTCATAAATTTACTTTTCAATTTACTGGTCTTCAGTCCAGCCAGTCTGGCTGAGGTGACAGGGCAATAAATAAAGCAGGACCCTGGGACGCTCGGAGAACTTTAGTGATTTACAAGGACAAGAGGTTAAGGTTACGCATTAGTGTGACCTACAGTTCAGCAGATAACATTTGAATACCACACTCGAAATTCTCAGCTTGCACAGAGCAGCCCCGCTTTCCCTTTGCTCTCGCAAAAAAAATAAGGCATCCAAGTCCATCAGCTTTGCCATCGCACTTCAGACGATGCATAAACCGACGGATGTCATATTTGGCAAATCCTACAGCACTCTCTGAATTGATTAAGTCAGTAACAGAAATCATAGCTGTAGGGCTTCAATGAAATATGTAAATACTTTTAATTTATTTTAATCAAATATCTAGAAAGACAGAAATTGAATAAATGCTCATTTCTGAGCTGGAAACATGCAAATGCTAATGGTAAATATGCAGAATTTGATCCGTCTTGCATTTTATTTCATTCGGCTGCATTATTTTAAATTTCATAAGGAGCTGATTTTAAAACAATATTTAATTTGCCTGCTAATTTACAGCAGGTATGCAGAAAATGTTCTCAGCAATAATGACAGCTAATTTTCATCTCTGCTTGTGTTTGCGGAATTATCCCTTTACCCTAAAGCCAACACGCTGACATGCTTCCATGCTACATCTAAACAGAGCACAAAGTAATCTGGAGTTGATCCAGATTAAGACATTTGCATGGAAAATGCAATTTGGATTATAATTAATCCACAGTGACACTAGATTAAAATGACAAAGTAAATGGGCTGTTTTGTCCCGTGAAGATGAATATTGTGAGTATCTCTACGTATAATCTTTAATATGCAGGAGTCTGGTGTTTTATATTCAAACCCACATTAGGGATTTATTCCTTTGGCCCAAAAACACATTTAACATATGGGTTCAACAGAGCAACCCATTCTGACCGCTCCTCAAAGTAATGGATTAGAAAAAGCTAAAAACGAAACAAAACAGCCATTTGGTGACGGATATTTTCTAAGTTGAATTTTTTTAACACTGCAGCCTTGAAAAATTAGCATGCATTTATTCACATTAAGGTTTAAGAATGTAGGTTTAAGTATAGGATCTGCATTTCGACCGCAGCGTTAAATGACGCCACATGTAATAGGTCATGTAAATGCATTGAGTACGAGCTGCCTCAGACAAGCCTGTCATGGCTATATGGATAAAAGATAAACGACTGGCTAAACTAATAGGCTCTGTCCTGTTTCAGCATTTTCTCTGCTCCATTGAACCCAACATTATGTAGCTAGGTATGGTGTGCATGAAAAGACGCATAATGTAATATTCATTTCGACCATATATTTCCATCTCATACATAAAAAAAGCACATATGAATTCTTATTTGGCAAATCAAATATAAGAGAGCCTTAGGTAGTGATGCCAGATGCTAGCTCCAGGGGCTGTTTCCTGATCTCAACACAACACTGTTTTGTAAGGATTGTTGCCCTTGCTAATGTGCTACCAGTCAGACTTGTACGCAGATCTGCAGTTCGAGGACAATGAGCTCTGATAGGTGGTACGTTGCTTGAATTAAAAAGAAAGGTTACAGAACTATACACTTGAGCGCTATCTAATCCTATGCTTATACAAAACTAATATGTCATGAGAGGAATCGCAAGAACAGCGAAGATTAATGAAAGGCGCTTAAAAATTACAAGCGCACAAACTGATTTGATTAAAAAAAAATAATCTGGGTGGTCACTGCGAAATATTCTTTGCCTTTATCCACATCTCTGCCATCAGATGGCTATGATTAAAATGGGTCAGCGGGAGGCTACTGATAGCATTCACATGCAACCCACACATGCATCTGTTATTAGCAGGAAAAGCCCCACTGGAAGAGAACAGAAGAGCAGAACAGGTAGGAGCAGAGCAGAGCAGTGTGTGTTAGTGACTAAGCGACACTGGAGAGAGGGTACCAGGGAAAAAGAAAAGACCAAAACTAAAGGTCTTACTGGAGTCCTTCTCTGTTGTGTTGCCTTCTATGGCGTCCCTCTTGCTCGAGTCTTTGTCCTCGGCCGCGGCCAATGAGGAGGCTCGTGGGGATTCCTCGGTGTCTTCACCTGGTTCTTCTACAATTGAACACAGGAAGGGCACTTGGTTACCCACTAGAGGTTAGGGAGACTGCTTTTGAATCGTTTGCATGTGTGTGCGTGTATGTGTGTGTGAGTGTGTGTGTATACAAAATATACCACAAGACACTGGTGCAGGGGGGTTCGCCTGATTTCATTAAACCTGGGACACTCTGAAATACCAATGTTCTTCACACACCTCTCTAGATTGTTAGCACTGGGCAGATTACATGGAAATTATTCTGTAGGCTCACCCCCCCCCCCTCGTGTTTAATAATTCTGTGTATCTTTGCAGCACTGCCAGTGGATTAATCTGTTTATGCTGTTAGGTGATAGGTCGAGGCCGTGCGCCTCTAATCCCTGAAAGGCCTACTGTTCCCTTTCATCCAGAGAGCATTTGTCTCTCACTGCGCTGATGTCACATTTTAATGAATTTTTAGCAGGCTGAGTAATGCCAGATAACCACTCCTGTCTTTCCCCCTCCACCCCATGCAGCTTCCATCACACGGCACACGACGGGGGAAGAAAGAAAGAGAGAGAGACAGAAAGCGAGAGCGAGGGGGAGAAATAAACATATTTCGGAAGACCCCGCGAGAAATGAAATAAATTAGGACAACATGAGGCAGGAAAATGGCGTTCAAAGTGCTGCGCTCATCCATTTTATAAAACCTTAATAACCATATAAATTGACCACGGGGAGGCAAAAAGGTCACCGGTATATTTGCATACAATCACTCAAGTCATTGTTTGGTAAGCAGAGGGGCCCCGACTCTGCAGATACATGATATAATTAACCCTTTAAAACTCCCCACACAGCGCTGGTACCGACGTTTTAAGTGCAATACATTAAGTGGAAATTATATACAGCATGAAATTTTCATGGCAGATGCTGGGAGTGATTGAAAGGAAAAATTGTGCTGCACTCTAGTCCTGATGTTTTATTAATAATATTCTGACAACAGGATGAAATATCTCCTGTCACTGCTGGCAGCCGGCTGCAAAAATTGCTATTTTGGCGCACATGCGGTGACGGTGTGCTCTAATACATCCTGCAACAAAGGCACTGTCTGTGTGTGCGTGTTTGTGTATGTACGCGTGTGTGTGTAAGACAGTTGGGGGGTATCTTTAGATGTACATGCTGCATTTCTACAAAAATAAATGGCATAAATTGCAGCGTTTGTGCTTTAGGACAGAAAAAGCTGTGGTGTCTTTTCCATGAATATAATGAGTTTTTTATTTTTCATATAATTAAAAATACAATGAAATATATATATATATATATATATATATATATATATTATTATTACTACTACAAAAATCATGAATAATTACAATAAATTACTAAGAATTATATGATTATATAAATATAAATATATACATATATATATATTAGGGGTGGGCATAGATTAATTTTTTTAATCTAGATTAATCTAGATTAATTTTGAAA
>JAUMHQ010054046.1:0-17149 GCA_032361165.1 Enteromius paludinosus | reverse complement strand
TGTGCCATCACCCATAGACCAGACCCAGCGAAACTCAGTCCCAGCGTGGAGACCTATCCATACTGAACCACTGTATCCAGGATCCACTATATTTACCAGTCTTCTCACATCATCAATGCTGTCAGCAGCAGCCAGATCAATGAATCTTGCTCCGCAGTACATCAGAGCATCTTGCCAGGTCATGCTTTCATTCATATACTGGTATGCACGATAAGGAGACTTTGGCCCTAAATGACAAACAGGACTATAAATGCACTAAATGACTATAAAATACATTTATGATGATACAATCAAGATTTGTATTTATTTACTTATTATTATTTCTATTACATTTTTTTTCTTTTCAATGGAATGTTACAATTTTATATATATATTAAAAACTAACTTTTGAGTGTTATCAGTGCATTATGTGCGTGTAAACATAAAGAATGCACAAATAACAGAACATGGAGAAACATCTAATCTAATATGTAAAAAACAAAAACAAACAAACAAAAAAAAACAATCTCACATCCATGGCAGAAAAAAGGGTGGATTAGATTACAGCTTTCATGAATCCATTTCCCAGAATTGGTTGTAGAAATGGCAACACAGTCACCAGATGTTGAACTCTGAAGTGGTTGACCTTCTGCCCAGTATCTAAAGAATCTGCTACGAGTGTCAGACCATTTCCAATAATTCTGGAATAGACCAATCCACACCCATGTTGATGGTGAAACAATACTCATGAGCTGATTATGTTCCTCAGAGTTGTGGATGGTAGGAAGATCTGTGTAATGCTGTCTGCAGTAGCGCTGAGCATCTGTCCAGTTTTTCCCCATCTGTACCCAGAAGTATCCAGTGCTTTCTGTTCAAAGAAAAAAAATAAGAACGAGGTCACGACTCTTTTATCTCGGTTAAACCTACCTGGTCTCATGGCATAAACGTACCTGGGTGCACTTTTTAGCGAGACACGAAGTGTAAGTATATACCAATGAAATTTCCAATAGAAATTAACACCAGCGGCAGTTAAACTCAGACACCTTTTATCCATTTTCACATTCATTTAAGTTTCACAACTAATTTCACAATTAATTCAAGAATATCATGACTTCAAAACAATGTTTATATGTTGGGAGACTTAAAACTGATGCTTTCAAACGTTAACATTACACATATCCAGCCTAATATCTATAGGCTTTCATAGAAGGGAAGGTTTACTGGGTAGCTCACTATCCTGTGTGCCTACAGTTCGACAATATAGTTCAAATCAGCATAAGAGGTAGCTGAAGTGCACAGAAGTATGTATTTTATAAGACCAGGTTGGCTAAACTGTATATTGATTACTGAATATAGTCACAAACTCACCATAACTCAACATAACTCACCATTGTAGCACACAAAGTTCATCACAGATGAGCACTGATCAGTACGCCAAACTCCATTGGCAAGAAAGCTACAGTCGTTTTGACTGTTCGGTTCTCCTCCATCCCAGACACTGTAAATTGTAATTGTGTCTTCTCCATTAGACCAACCCCAGCGCTTCTGTGTCCCTCTCTTCAGTCCAGTCCACACCGATCCACTGTATCCAGCACCCACAGAATTGATCAGGCTGTTTGCTTCAGCCATGTTGTCCACAGAAGCCAGATCAGTGTATTTTGCTCTACAGTAATGCTGACTCTCTGGCCACGACATTTTTACATTGATGTAGTAGAACTGATGAAAAAGGACAGGCGTGGTCTTCAGAAGCCCTGTAAAATTGATTTATCGAGAAATATATATAAAAATGTGTGTGTGTACACATTCTTTAAAAAAAACTTTACAAATGATCACACCCACCTGGCAGTAGCAGCAGCACAAACAGACTCCCACCCATTACTGTGGATCCTCTGTGCTGAATTCTAATCATAGATGATCAAACATATTTTTTTCCATCAGAAATTAAAATGAATGCAAGCGATGCACTCAAAATAGATTGAGACTTCACATGTGTTGTAATTGAAATCCAGAAAAATGTCCTTTAAAGAATTCTACACATTGTCAGTCTCAGACAGCACAACACACTTGCTGCCATATTGCAAACAAAACAGGCACTTTCTCTGCCTAGTAAGCATAAGAGGTAGCTGAAATGACATGGCATCAACAGACGCCTTGTTATACCAATTTTGCATTTGTTTACACTATTGGTTAGGTTTACGAATGGATTTGGTGTAGGGCATATTCCAACATGACAGAGCATTAGCCTTTAGTGACAGTCCTCAGATTTTTTTAATTCTGAACATTTCTGTCGCAATATGTACCTATAGCAACATAATAAAAACACAGCAATGTATATCTATATCATCATGATAAAAACAGTGTTGCACAAAAAGTGCACAGAAGTATGTATTTTATGAGACCAGGTTGGCTAAACTGTATATTGATTACTGAATATAGTCACAAACTCACCATAACTCAACATAACTCACCAAGTGCATCACAGATGAGCACTGATCAGTACGCCAAACTCCATAGGCAAGATAGCTACAATCGCTACACTTTCTCTGCCTAGTAAGGTAGGCAACATAACTATTGGTGTATTTTACATTTATATTTTATTTCTTAGTTTCCCAGATTCTTTAATCCAATGTAACTTTCATTGTTTTCAAGGTACATTATGCATTTAATCTTGTCATGTGTACCCTCAAATCAGCACCATAGTGTTTACTAGAGGAAGACAAGTTAACATTTTTCAATCATTAACATCAGTCCATGACACAATTTACTTCAATCATTAACACAATCGTTAACATTTCAACTCAATACTGGTATTTTACTTAAAAGCAAAGTCAGCAAAAATGTGGCACTGAACATTTTTGCCCAGAGGTCAAACAAAATAAAATCATATGTTAATTGTTGTGAGAACAAGAGATGAGTTATTTTCCTATTCAAATACTGTAGCACATCATCACTGAAGTTGTATTTCCATATTATATCATGTTACTGGTTATTTCATGCCCTAACAGACTCATCCTAAAGATTTTTGTTTGACAATTAATTAAAAAAAAAAACGTAATTTAACATTTCTGTATCCAATTTATGAGAGACTTTTTGCATTTTATGCTAAATATGGTTGTACAAAATGTACATTTACTTCTGCAGACACTAAAATGCATTGCTGACGTTATTTCCAACTATTGTTACAAATTGTTTACCGATTGTCTGACCCTGATTGTTAACTGGACTACTCTTGTGTTTGTCTACTGATAGACCAGCTCACTGTTTTTCTACCCCTGCTTGTTTGTGACCACGTTTTTCAATAAAGCCTGCATATGGATCTGCTCTCCTCTAAATGTACAATACTGGTGCAGTGACAACATCTTAAACCTAATTATTTTCGAACAAACTATTTTATAGACTTACAAATAAATCCTTTTGAATACCGCAATCACAGCATTCACAGTTTTATTATACTGCATTCAGATTCAACGTATCATATCAAAATGTAATAATTTAATATTATTAAAAATGTGATTTGTTTTGTGTGATTTCTGCTGCAAACTCACAAACTCACTAACATATGTATCAGTGTCAGTTTTTATCTGGAATTACTCCCTTCCTTCAAATCCACATACCAACTACATTGTTGCCAGATCTCGCTAGAAAATCAAGCCTTAGAGATTTTACAGTGTGTGAACAAATACATTTGTGGTTTTCAAATAATATGGGATTATCAAATTTACCTGCTAAAAACAAACACTATGCCATCGTCCATCATCACTTCCAATTTAGTTATACCATTTGTTTGATAACCATAATAAGACATATTTTAATTAAAAAAAGCAAATAAAACAGGAAACAAACATGGAAATACACTATAGATTTATGTGAATGTTATTTAACATACATTAATATGATTACATATCAATTAATGGATTGATATACAATTCCTTACCTTTATATTTCCTGCAAATCTTCTATATTTTTACACAGAAATTTCTACTGTAACTTATTCTTAAATGGTTAAAATGATGCTGTTCACCCAAGCTGAAACACTACCCGATTTATCCAGTTTATTTAATGATCGCACCCCTAAATGGCAAATAATACCCAAATTAGTCTGTCACTACGTGCCAGAAAGTCGAAGTGGGTGGTCCTTGGCCAAAACAGAATAAGCTGCAATGTGAACCAGACCTTTAGCCAAATACTTTGGCAAATAATATTAATTGGTGAATATGTTAATGCCTTAAATTAGCCTGGAACTGAAAGTAAACTATTATTTTAAAACAAATAAATAAATAATGTGATTGACATAAGGTATGACCTACTTAAAAAACAAACAAACATGTCAATTAATTATATTCACGTTTACTTTAGTATATGCCGTGGTTTAATCTGCAGCATAAAATTCTATTATATTCCCTCAAAGTAAAAGACTAAGTTTACCTTTTAACCTAAAGAACATTGTATAATTAAATGCATTTGCCTGCAGGCAAGTCAAGTTCATTGAAATTATATGCTGATTACTGTGCTGACAGGACAAGCAATTCCCATATTCAAAAAGCCCATTTTCATGAAGATGCTTTGTATCATGTCGAATGTACATGTAAAAATGGGGAAACAAAAATCACAAGGTGTTGAGATAACAATAAACGACTATCAACTTAATGAAGAAGACTCACCACTTCTTCTCAACAGAGTCTTAATATTACTTACATATTATAGAAAAATCTCAGAGGGGAGAAACACACCACCTCAATCGTGAAGAAGACCCAACCACACTTGCCTTAAATGAGACCCCTGTGATAAAATGTGGGATATCATGAGCTCCATTTTTCTGGTTTGGTTCTGCATCTTTAAACTCGAAAGTTGCTTTTACACTATTTCAGAATCATAGAAAATTCAATTGCAGCATCTTAACGTTATACATTCAACGCTTCGCATCCAGGTCTAAATGCAAGATTCTTGGCAACTTTTTCCGCATGCTACAGCAAAGAATTAAATCACCTTTTAACATGATACATGACCAAGCAGTGCATATACTTTTCATATTCAAATAGCTTACTTCCACTTTTTAGCACATTGTTTCACATCACCAGACAATCACTGGTTACTTGCATTTTTGTAGCCAAAAGAGTTCTACTGCTATTATCGCATTGTGAATCAGACACTTTCGAAACATTGACACATGAGAAGCCAAATTCCACAAAGAGTACTCAAGACAACAGGAAGTCATAAATTGGCCCATGAGACCCTGTTGCCCGCCTGATGCCAGCAAATCCATTGAAATGAGAGATTGAGATTGCTTGAAATATTTCTGAGTCCAAGTCAAACGTATCCTATTTATGTGATAGAAATCATGTCCAAAATTATATTCTGCAAGAGCAGGACCATATGACTTATAATATTACATTTTGGATTTAGAAATATCACCACAGCCAGAGCTAGAACGATATCTATTCGATTTTGGGATGTGTCTAAAGACGAGTTTAAAGGCTCAAGACACAATTCAAACGATGCTCTTAGCTCAGGCTTTTAGTCATGTTCAAATTAGGCTCTTAGCTACCCTTTTCGTCATGATATTCATCGCCTCTTTCATTTTTTAAAGCCGTTACAGCGGGCACCAGCCTGCATGTCTGCCGCTGCCTAGCCACGATAAGAAAATAACCCATCTAGTCTAGTTATTCTATTTCTTTACTCTAGTTTCTTATCTTTCTGTGAGAGTTGTGTAAATTAAGTTTTGCCTGCCGTGTCTCTAAGTCTCTGACTGCAGCGCATCAAACTTCAAACGGACAGCGACTCGCTTCTTCTTCAGCCACCACCCAATCATCGGCCTCCCAAGACTCCAATGACAACTGACAACAGCCAGTCAGCGACTTCGGGAAACCCTTTCTGCAGTGAGTACCACAGAAGAAATCCCGTACCACAAAGGCAACACAAGTACAAGTCTCCAGATTCAGGCTGAACTGGTGAAACTGATATACATTTTAACCCCATTGATAACCTCAATGTGAGGGTTAATCTTTTGATTGATGGTTGTTTAACTCAATGCAATGGGATGCTCATGTACATCCAGAGAATGCAACGGGGACATTTGAGGGACATACTACGAACGTTCATTAAACATTATGGGGACCTTAAGGGAATGTTTATTGCAGGTCATTTTGATTTTCTTTACAAACATATCATCAGTCACATAAGACTGGTATTACTACCCAAGGAATAAACAAACAAGCAACAGTACTTTAATAATACCTTTTTTTTTTTTTAAACCTTTATATGTAAATACACTGCTCAAAAAATAAAGGGAACAGTAAAATAGCACATTCTAGATCTTAATTGTAAGAATTGGGAAAATTGGAGCTTCGTCCGAGAAAGCTGAATTGAAAAAACTTGCAAGAAAAGGCTAATCTGGGATCTTCAAAGACAACAGGCAATGGCCCAAAGACAATAAACAGTCACCCCACTAAACCTATAGCCCACGTTTATGACCCTATCCCCTTCTCTGAAACATTCTCTCCCTAAGAGCCTTTGGAAAATTGGAAAATTACTAGGCTACTAAAGTCATATTTTGTAGATATATTATGTTTCATTGTCATATTTGATGTCAATTTAAAGGTCTAACGGCGAGTGGTACAATGGTCTAAATTTCATAATAGTCACTCATTTTATGAAAAGATTAAAAGCTCTTTTAAGAATTAGGCTTAATACGAAGGGGAGTTTCCCCTATAGGTCCAGATTGACTAGTAAACACAGGTGTGGTCCCTAAGGCCGCGAGAACTGAAAATACAACAGATGGTCTTTTTGTGTTTAAAGGTTTGTGAGTGTTTTGGTCTGGGTATATAAGGAAAGAGTTAAAACATCACACTAGGATTTTCTGTAAACAGATGCCTCCACCCTGCCACACCTGGGAGTCGCTCTGGAACTAAACTTCCAAGTCTCTCCCACATGGCAGCGTGTATCTTTGAGAGTCCGGTATGCATTCTTTTTAAATTGAAATTGAATTTTATTGCTTAATTATGTAATTGGCTGATATAATTTATTGATTTGTTAAAGTTATGCATTCTTTTAAATTGAAGTTGATATGAATTTACTCTGTTTAATTATGTAATGGGCTTGATAAAACTTTACCTGACAAATAAATTAAATATCATTGCTTGACCCATTTTTAGACTGCTGAAATCCATTATGACCAGTAGATTGGGAGGACAATTTTGTGCCCATAATTCTACGACCAGGAGAATGACACACTGAAGGCTTGGGACTGAGCGGAGCTGTTTGCACGTTTACTAAGACCTTTTGATTCATGCTTACCTCTGGAGTTGACACATTGAATAAACATTCGTATAAAATACTTTGTTCTTTACATAGTTAAATGTGCTGACAACAAAATTAAACAAAAATTATCAATGGAAATCTAATTTATTAACCCATGGAGGTCTGGATATGGAGTCACACTAAAAATAGAAGTGGAATTTTTTTGCCCTCCTACGGCCTCCTTCACGTCTCCTGATGTACTGGCCTGTCTCCTGGTAGCGCCTTAATGCTCTGAACACTACGCTGACAGACACAGTAAACCTTCTTGCCACAGCTCGCATTGATGAGTCATCCTGGATGAGCTGCACAACCTGAGACATTTGTGTGGGTTCTGGACATGCTACCAAAACATCAGCCAGAAAGCATAGGAACTGAGAAGTGGTCTGTGGTCACCACCTGCAGAACCACCCCATTGGGGGTGTCTTGCTAATTGCTTATAATTTTCACCTATTGTCTATTCCATTTACACAATAGTATGTGAACATGATTGTCAATCAGTTTTGCTTCCTAGTTTGATTTCATAGCAGTATGATTAACTTGGAGTTACATTGAGTTGTTTAATGCTGAGTTCAGACTGCACAATTTTAGCTCCTTTAAGGAATGAGACGCTATGGGAACCCCCTCAGCGTGACGGCTCTGAATCGTGTGTAAAATCAGCAAATGTTGAGTTGGGACGTCATAGGCAATTGGCGACACTGGCCAGGAAGCATAAAAGCATGTGGAATGCTGCCGGCAGGGGATGCTGAAAGTGTTGTATCAAGACACAGCGTCTCATTCCTTCAAGGAACTAGGTTTATATTAACCCTCTGGGGTCTGAGGTGATTTTGGGGCTCATGAGATGTTTGGACATGCTCTGATATTTGTGCTTTTTCAGCTACTTAGAACATATTATTGACCAACCTGTATTTTTCTTGTAATCAGCACAAACTGCTCTTAAATAATATGTGACCACAATGAATTGACATGATTGCATATTTTAGGAAAAAAAATATGCGTGGTTAGTAGGTTTTGAGAAAATAAAAGTAGCTGATATAGGGCCATGAAACTCATACTGAATACTAATGCACAGTACTGAGAGTAACCAGGCTATTAGGATAGAATATTTACTTCACAATGATGTGAAAATCATTCCACTTACTTCTTCAGAGAAAACAATATAGTGTTTTAAATTTTAAAATACATGTTTTGAGGCTGAAAGCCTGTATGCGGGGGGCGTGATAATGGCTCATTAATATGCAGTGATTGACACCTGATGAGACACAGACCACTCCCCTGATGGGCCATTAGTTAGATGGGCCAGGTAAGTTAGGTAACAAAGAATGTGAGCAGATGTGAGAGAAAACTGTTTTTATTTTTTATTATTTGTATTTTATTTAAAGCACAGTATAATTTAAATATACATAGTGTAGGTCAAAGACCAATATTGAGCACACTGAATTAACTAGATATGTGAACAGACTTCTGTTCAACAAGTGAAACCACTACATAATACCTGATATTTAAGTGTTTGCTGCTTCTTTTCAAGAAAAATAAATGCTTGTTTTACCAGAGAATCTCAGTGTAGTTAAACATCTGATGTTGGTAACAGCGCTCCTAGAGGAACAGCTCGAAGAGAGGAGACAGGACTCTGTGGTGCAGGTGTCTAATCACTAAAAAACAAACAACAAAACCTCTGTGAGCATGCTAATATCAGTATATGTAGGGTATATATTTATATAGAGTATTTCGTAGTAATTGACCAACGCACACTTTGTATTATCTTAAAAGAACATTTTACAGTATATCCAAGATTTTATTATCATTGTTTAGGACATTAAACATCTGAAGATATATTTTATACAATAGATTTGTGAACAGGGTATCAATACTATACATTTTAATACTATCAGGATTCCTCATTCACTCATATTACTTTAATTTTGTAATGTTTTATATTATACATTGTAAGAAATGTAGAAGTCTAATGGAGTATGAGTGCCTGCCATATTCAAACCGTTTCATTGGACTTCAAGCATTTTAGTCAGGAATTATAGTATAGTAGTACATTGTAAATGTGTTCAGGTTTATGCCACAATATGTAAACTAAAGCAAAAAACAACAAAAAAAACATTACTTACTCATTATAACGATCTGCTCCGTGGGTCAGCTTGCATGATGCATCTGTTATTCCTTTCATGATATCTTCCTGAATCGAGCCACGCGTCAAATCTTCCTTGTCTGAAGTAAAGCAAACCTTATTTCTCACAGCACGTCTGCTTCAGAAATGAAACGCAGCCTAAGTGAACTTGGAGAAATGTTTTCAAGCAGAGCGCGCTGCTGTGTCGTGCGACTCGCACATGGATGATTTTAATAACAATAGCGCGTTAAGCTTGGGGCCGCAGTCGAATTAACAATAATGAGCTCAAACCATGAAAACGAACATGGAATTGTTTTTATACTGATAACTTTAACACAAGATATTTGTTTTAGACAGCATTAACTTCATTTTAGAGTAGAAATATACAGCTTTCTTTTGATATATTCATGTATGTGAGTCACGTTTTCACGGAGTTTCCTTTCCTTTTATTTACGTGTTGTAATCTGAACATCACGGAGACAGAGACAGCAGAGAACGCACCCTGTTCATTTTCTTTACTTATCAAAAGCAGAGTGTATTTAAAAAAAAGACACACTTTACAGATTTAAATGCTGTATTACTCTTATATGTGCGATCATATATGACAGAGCAGTTTCAGTTCTTTTCTCTGACATCTTAAAAAAAGCTGCTTGTTTCTGCCAACGGGAGAGCCGACCCCAGATTGTTAATAACCTTGAGACCTTCCTTTTCAGGAACTCGAGCCGCGTTGACGAGATGCTATGGGAACGAGATGCCCATGCCCCCAGACTTTCAAATCCCTGTCTAGTGTGTGATTGTGCACAGCTAAGACGAGAGATCAGAAGAGCACAGCGTGGCTCGAAGATCAAGTCCATAGAATCGGACGAATATGTGGGGGGTAGACTACCCAGCACCGCCACAAATATCGGCCATGGAGACCCCTACTAGCAGGGCCTTTGAGGTCGCACGACACCACATGTTGAATGCGCTCTGACTCCTAGCCTCGGCGGGAGACTACAGGACTCGTAAGACAAATTGATGGCATCCACAATCCAACGGCTCAAAGTCTGCTTGGTCTTGGGGGGACCTAATCATATGAGCAACTGATCGGATTTTCTCCACAGGACAGCTCTTTGGACGTATGCTCGCACTGGACACATACAGTTTAGCTTCTGCTGAACAGGCTCCCTGAGGGAAGAGGGTTAAAGGCCTGTAGTACAACTGTCTGAGGTGTGACCGAAGGTACCTTAGGACTGTAGCCCGGTCGAGGGTACAGGGAGGCTTTGGCCATGCCAGGCGCAAAGTCGAGATGTGAAGTGGCCACTGAGAGGGCCTGAAAGTCACCTACTCTCCTCAGAGAACACAACGCTAGCAGTAGTGTGGTCTTGATTGTCAACAGACGATCAGCGATCTCCTCTATGGGCTCAAAAGTTGGCCCACAGAGAATCTCTAACACAACAGCCAGGTCCCAGGTCGGAACACGGGAACGCACAGGAGGCCTCAACCTCAGCACTCTTTACCAACTGAGTGTCCACCAAGAGAGGCGTGGTAAGCCGATATTGCCGCCATGTAAACCTTCAGGGTGGAGTGGGTGACCCCAGTGGATAATTTAAATAATACTTTAGAATAGTATTTGTCGCGGTTCAATCTGCAGCATAAAATTCTATCATATTCTCTCAAAGTAAAAGACTAAGTTTACCTTTTAACCTAAAGAACATTGTATAATTAAATGCATTTGCCTGCAGGCAAGTCAAGTACATTGAAATTATATGCTGATTACTGGGCTGACAGGACAAGCAATTTCCATATTCAAAAAGCCCATTGTCATGAAGATGCTTTGTATCATGTCGAATGTACATGTAAAAATGGGGAAACAAAAACCACAAGGTGTGGAGATAACAATAAGATGTGAAAATGATTATCAACTTAATGAAGTAGACTCGCCACTTCTTCTCAACAGAGCAGAGTCTTAATATTTCTTACATATTATAGAAAAATTTCAGATGGGAGAAACACACCACCTCAATCGTGAAGAAGACCCAACCACACTTGCCTTGACTGAGACCCCGTGATAAAATGTGGGATATCATGAGTTCCATTTTTGTGATTAACTTGGAGTTACATTGCGTTGTTTAATGCTGAGTTCAGACTGCACAATTTTAGCCCCAATTTTTACTGGTCAACAGGTTTTAAGAAATCACCAACAAATGCCCATATTCAAAGGCAAATAGGTGCTCGTTAATGCGAGTCATAATCACACAGTATGAACCATCAAAGACACAATTGAGAGAAGCGCTGACGTGCCGCTGACACCCGTGAGATATTTGATACGGTGAGAACCGTGTCTTGCACACCTGACCTTGCGTTGTGTTCATGTACTTTCTCGCGTAGGTTTGGCAGTAAGACAAAGTTGTCGGCGATTCTTCCTGTTGTAAAGTCACGCAGTGTGAAAAGATCTGTGATGTGACTACTCTGAAAATCGTGCAGTCTGAACTCAGCATTAGTGTTCCCTTTATTTTATTTTTTATTTTTTTATTTAAAAAAAGTGTACACTTAGATATCAGATTTAAAAACATTAATTTGCAATATATGTCCATATATTGATTAAATTTCTGTACATATAAATTATATATATTTCCTTGTAATTTTTTTTCATGACACTACTTTTTAAATACACTTATGGTAAATGCCTCCCATGAAGCGAATGAAACTTATCTGTCAAGTATTCCATCCACACGTTCAAATTGTCTGACCCCTGCTTCAATTTCATTGGTTGAATCTGTGAACCAATCATTTTCCTTTGCCCTCAGAACATGTTTGAGTAAGTAAACCTCCATCTACAGGATTTTGAAAGTATGATGAGAAGTGTTGAGTGTTTTAGCTCTTTTATATATTTAGGGGGATGTAATCTTACAGATTCGAATTGATCTGATTACACTGATTCAGTTTTCATAGAATGCACTCTATTGACCAGTACGTCCAGTATTTAGCACAATTAAGTGTATCTTAACAATTAGGTTTAATTTCAAGGCCACCAAAATATGGCATCTATTATAATAGGTTTATGTGAATATGGTATATATAATATTGCATTTTAATGGTTTAAATTTAATTTAAAACAGGTAAGAACAAAAGTATTACACATGAATCAGGAGATTTTTATGATAAAGGCCTGTTACTGAAAGTATGGTCAGTGAATGTCTCAGCGTGACGGCTCTGAATCATGTGTAAAATCAGCCAATGGATAGTTGGGACGTCATAGGCAGGTGACGTCAATGGCCAGGAAGCAAAAAAGCATGAGGAATGCTGTTGGCAAACTAGCCCCTGTCATGCAGTGGAGCGGCGACAGGGGATGCCTAAAGTGTGGTATCAAAACGGGGCGTCTCATTCCTTCAAGGAACTAGGGTTATATTAATAACCTTGAGAAGTTCCTTTTCAGGAACTAGAGCCGTGTTGACGAGATGCTATGGGAACGTGATGCCCATGTCCCCAGACTTTCAAATCCCTGTCTAGTGTGTGATTGTGCACAGCTAAGACAAGAGAACAGAAGAGCACAGCATGGCTCGTAGATCAAGTCCATAGAATCGGACGAATGTGTGGGGGATAGACTACCCAGCAGCGCCACAAATATCGGCCATGGAGACCCCTGCTTTGAGGTCGTACCACACCGCGTGTTGACTCGGCAGGAGATTAGAGGATTCGTAAGACATATTGATGGCATCCACAATCCAACAGCTCAAAGTCTGCTTGGTCTTGGGGGGACCTAAGCATTGGAGCAACTGTTTGGACTTACTCCACAGGGCAGCTCTTTGGATGTATGCGTAGGACGGCAACCCGGTCGCGGGTACAGGAAGGCTTTGGCCATGCCAGGCGCAAAGTCGAGATGTGAAGGGGCCACTGAGAGGGCCTGAAGGTCACAACGTCTCTAACACAACAGCCAGGTCCCAGGTCGGAACCCTGGAACGTGCAGGAGGCCACACTGCAGGCTGAGACACCCGCTGCTAGGAAATATGAAAGGTGGGTGAGATTCGGTATGTGGCAGGTAAGTCTACGTGATATTATACTAGAGGAATTTGTCCTAAGATTTTGAATGGACCCACGTACCTGGGATTCAACTTTCTGCAAGTGAGATGGAGCCTGAGGTCACGGGTCGACAGCCAAACCCATTGCCCTGGTTCGTATGTTGGACCTGGACGGCGACGACGATTAGCCTGAGCGGTGACTCGTCGGATGGGCCTCTGGAGGTGAGTGTGGGCGGCTGGAATCACAGAATACACTGGAACGGAGTCAAGTTGGTGGATGGCTTTCTCAGCGAGTTTTGAGCGTTCTCAGCCCAGATGATCAATTGACTCCAATCGCCCTGGTTGTTGTGGCAATAGGTGCAGAGGAAACAAATAAGTTCCTGGTTCATACGCTCTGCCTGTCCGTTGGATTCGGGGTGATAACTGGAGGTAAGGCTCACATTGATATTTAGTTGAGTACAGAAGGCTCTCCACACCCATGAGGTGAACTGTGGGCCCCTGTCTGAAACAATGTTGTCAGGGAGGCCGTAATATCTGAACACCTGCTCTAACATGACTTGAGCTGTTTCCCAGGCGGTAGGTAGTTTCTTGAGAGGAACCAGTCGACAGGCCTTGGAGAATCGATCTATGACAGTGAGTATGGTGGTATAGTTGTTAGAGGATGGCAGATCGGTTACAAAATCTAAGGCGATATGAGACCAGGGACAATGAGGAATGGGTAAGGGTTGTAATAGGCCCGCTGGACACTGACATGAAGACTTGGAAACTTGACAGATTGGGCAGGCTTTGACGAATTTGGTAACATCTGAGGACAGGTTGGGCCACCAAAAGCGGTTTGTAGTAAGATCTAAGGTGGCCAGGATTCCAGGGTGACCAGCGTTGGTACTGTCGTGGATGAGATAGAGCAGATGATCCCGTAGGGGTACAGGAACATAGGTTTTGCCTGGTGGACAGGGAGAGACGGATCAGTGGCTTGAGCATCAGTGATCTCTCTTTCAATGTCCCATTAAACTGCCGCTACAATGATGGTGGAGGGAAGGATGGTTTCAGGTTGGCTGGCCTGTGAAGTGTTATCGAATTGGCCTGGCGGGAGTTGAGTCTCTTGGCTGAGCATAAGTATTCCAAGTTTTGATGGTCTGTAAGTACCAGAAATGACTCCTTAGCCCCCTCTAACCAGTGCCTCCACTCCTCAAGGGCTGCCTTTAGTGCCAGTAATTCACGATCGCCCACATTGTAGTTACATTCTGCCTGTGTTAGCTTACGGTAGATAAAGGCACAGAGTAAAAGTTTGGGTGGATTGCCTTGGCGTTGAGAGAGTATGGCCCCTAAGCGTCCACCTCGACCATAAACTGTTTCTCCGGGTCAGGATGTCGTGGCTTTGGTGAATCGTTCCTTGAGCTCCTTGAAGGTGTTTTCACTTTCGAGGTTCCAGGGTAGGCACTTGGTACCTTTTCGAGTCATGGAAGTCAAGGGGGCTGCGACTTTTTTTATTTCTTATAAATTTCTTATAAACCTCCGATAGAAATGAGCAAATCCCAGGAACCACTGCAGCTCCTTCAGGTTCTGTGGTTTAGGCCAGTTAACAACTGAAGAGACCTTCTTTTCATCCATAGCGACCCCCTCAGCGCTGATGATGTATCCCAGAAATGATGTCTTAGTCTGGTGGAACTCGCATTTGGAGAGCTTGGCATAGAGTCGATGTTCAATAAGCTTGGTCAGGACTGTACGGACATGTTGAATGTGTGAATCGAAGTCTTTGGAGTACATCAAGATGTCGTCGATATAAACAATGACGAATCGGTTAAGCATATCTCTGAAGATGTCGTTTACCAAGGCTTGAAACACAGAGGGGCTGTTGGATAACCCGAAGGGCATAACGAGGTACTCGTAGTGCCCACTGGTGGTCGAAAAGGCCGTTTTTCACTCGTCTCCTTCTCGTATCCGAATAAGGTTGGATGTGCTTTGGAGGTCTAGCTTGGAGAAGTAGCGAGCGGATCGAATTTGTTCCAGGGCAGATGGGACTAGAGGTAATGGGTATCTGTATTTGACGGTGATTTCATTCAAGGCCCGGTAATTAATGCATGGTCTGAGTCCTCCGTTCTTTTTCTTCACGAAAAAGAAGCCTGCCGAGGTTGAGGAAGTGGAAGGTCGTATGAAGCCCCTGGATAATTCCTCCTTGATGACGTTTTCCATGCTCTCAGTCTCAGGTTGTGACAAGGGGAAGATACGGCCTTTGGGTGGTACTGTTCCAGGTAAAAGCTCAATCACACAGTCAGTGGATCAGTGAGGAGGTAACTGAGAGGCTTCCTCTTTGTTGAAGGCCTTCTGTAGATTGTGATACTGGTCTGGTTGCTCTTGTATGTCAGGTCAAACAACATGTGCGTTGAGTATACTGTGGATGGGTTTTTTCATCTGGTGAAGACAGTGCATGTGGCAGTACATAGACCATAGAGTGATTTGATGAGTAGACCAGGAGATGGTGGGGTCGTGCTGTTCCAGCCAGGGCACACAGAAAATTACTGGATGATCAGGAGATAGCATATGTGTCCTGGATTGCCACAGTACATACAGAGGTTATTTGCCCTTCTTCTCTCTCGCTCCTCAGATGTGAGATGAGTTGCCCTAATTTGCATTGGTTCTGCTGGAGGTTGAACAGGTCGGGTAGATGGAAGAGCTGGTAGGCGACAATGACGGTGGGACCGGATGAGATGGTTGGTTTGAATAGCCAGATCCATAAACTGTTCGAGTGACGTGTCTTTATCACGGTTGCCAGGCTCGGCTTGGAGATCCTCTCTGAGTGCACGGCGATAGAGGGACTGGGCCGCCAGGGTGCGGACATCATGGTGAATTCCGCAGCTGATTGAGTTCCTTGTTTGAGAGCAAGTAATTAATCTTTGCCATTCTTTCCGTCTGCTGAATGATCAAAAACTTCACGGAACTGTCAAAGAAAACTTTGATATGACGGAAAGGCCATTCGACGTCCTCTCCATAAGGCTGTCACCCAATACAAAGCTTTTCCAGATAGACTAGCAGACTAGCGACACCTTACTGTCATCCAGGGTGAAACAACTCTGTCGCTGGTTCATATATCATTCACACTGAAGGATAAATCCCTCACACTTGCCTCGGGTTACACTCTATTTTTCCGGGAGAGCCAACTGGGCTGGGTTAATAACAGTAGACACCGCTGGAGGCGCAGGTGGAGCAGGAGGTGTGACAGGTTGACTCTGTGCAGCTGTAGCGGTGGTTAACGCTTGAACAGAACTTACCAGTTCCTCTGTAAGTTTGGTGAGGTTTTCAAGCTGTTGTTGGTGAGTTTGAAGAACGAGTAGCATGTCGGCTCACCTCTCCCATGACTTGAAATAAACCCGCTGGATCCTAGGATGGTGAAGTCTTTTGTGATGAATCACGGGAGTCATTTGGATCCATTTGCAAGCTTTATTAGAAAGAGTAGTAAAACAGGCGGAGGTCGGTGACCAGGCAGTCAGATATATCCAAGACAAACAGTAGATCGTAGTCAGATAAACAGGCAGAATAGTTCAGGGTAGGGAGCAATGATCAATAATCCGAAAAACAGGCAAAAGGGTCAAGGCAGGCAGCGAGAATCACAAATCAAGATGAACAGTCCAAAAGTCACACCAGAGAATCAATACAGTGTAAGATATGAAATAATTAATATGTCCAGTGAAGGAATTATAAGATGCTCTGATCTGCCCTGTCAGCGTGGGAAGGAACACTATGAGAGTCTCTCGTAGGC
>JAUMHQ010054011.1:0-17162 GCA_032361165.1 Enteromius paludinosus | reverse complement strand
TGTTCAGTGCTTTGCTACAATCTGTATTGTTAAAAGCGCTATATAAATAAAAGTGACTTGACTTGACTTGACTTGTGATCTTGATGTTCAGCTCCACAGCGTTCAGCTCCAGCACCTAAATCTGCACCAAAAACATCTCCAGCTGCAACACGAGGCGCAGGAACAGGCGGCAGCAGCAGCGGTGGTGATGAAGATAAGGGAGCACTCAATCAGATGGTAAGACTTTACATAAAATAGTAAATGAGAAAGACAAAATTTACTTCAGCATAATTTTTTACTGCATTAAAATGCTTTAATATTAAACTTTAAATCAGTTTATTATATGCATTAAAATTATTATATACATAATCTATAAGTATTTTCATAAACAGCATTTTTATTCATATTTTAATAGTACTAATAGTTATAGTTATTTGTTGTTTTTTTTTTTTTAATCTAAAATTATTTACTATTATCTAAATTATTATATTATTTTTTTAATGCTCATCTGGGTAGATAAATGATCTGAAGGCCACTATTGCTGACATGGAAAAGGAAAGGGATTTCTACTTTGGCAAACTGAGAAACATCGAGCTCATCTGCCAAGATAAAGAGGGTGAGGGTGATCCTACACTGCAAAGGATTGTGGATATCCTGTACGCCACAGATGTAAGTGTATATTGCAGTGTTTAAAATGAGTCTTGTACCAAACTGTCTTCAGCCTGCTGAGTTCTATGCTTTTCTGTCTTTCAATAGGAAGGTTTTGTAATTCCAGAGGATGAAGCGGGAGAACCAGAGGAGTTTTGACCAATCCAGGGGTGACGGTTTTTTAAAAAAAATGACCCTTCTGGACACACGTGTACATACTGGCTGATTCCTGCTGTTGTGCTGCACTTGCCTTTGGTCCATCATTTTGGACTTTGACTTTTGAATGTCTTTTTATTCAGGGAAGTTCCATACCTTGAATTTTCAGCTTTTTTTACTGACCATCAAAACTAAACAATTTTTGTGAATGAAAAATAAAGTACGTATCAAAGGCTGTTTGTATAAAGCAGTCCACTGAGTTCTGACTTGCCACCAGTGGCTAAACATACCCAAGGTATTTTATTTATTTAAACATGAACAAGCGGTACTGATCCATTCATTTTGTACTTAAACGTACAGCCATCAAATATGCTCAGATATATCTTGTTTCTGATCTGTACATTTGACTGCTAGTTGGCCAGTAGTAAGTGAAGTTCACTTCCTCTAACATGCTCTGAAGCAGGATGTGTGTCAACCTTTTGCATTTCCCTTTCACAAGGCTCAAGACCATGAGGAACCACTTGACAGTCATGAGTAACTTTTGAGTTTGTCTTAAGCGGCCAAAGTGCTTGAGTTGCAAATACCAGCTCTTGATGCCAAATCTGAGAACTGAGTTAGGCAGTTGTTTTGATGCATGCTTAATTTTACATTTACATCCCATATTTGAAATGTATTAAAATAATATACTGTGAAGTACAAAGTACTTAATTGGTGACTTTTGCATGCAAGCAAGATGTATTGTAAATCAGTCCACATTTTATAATTATAAAGCAATCATTTCTCCCATGGTTTTGACTTTCTGGGCATTTGAGAAACCGTGGGCTGCTCTTGACAAGGTTTAACGTCCAGCTTTTGGAGACCAGGAACCTCCTCCCCTGCTTGAATCATGCGGAAGACCTCTGGAAAAGAGAGGGACGGCGGCTCCGCCATCGCATCTGCTGCATCATCTGACTCCCTCTCTCTAGCCGCCTCATTCTGCTGCTCCATCGGTGTATTTGCCGATCGCCACAGCTCTGTTTAAGTCGATACAAAGCAATTCATGATTTCACTCACTTCGCCCCTGGGAGATTTAGTGATCAAATGTGATGACGGGTTAATGTACCTGTTACTGAAGAAACTTTTCAGTAGCCTAAATTGTGTTCAGCCTACTGTGCAAAAAAAGGTTAAGCCATTTGACGCAGCGTTAAATTTTATTTTTAAATTATTAACACTTGCTTATTTATTATATGTAAATAAGCTAGTATTGTTACTTGGAAATCCTGTCTTCTTGTGTTCGACTTCCGGATACGACTCCAGTCCAACGCGTCCTCCAATCTGCTGATTGTAAAATAAAAGTCCCTCAGTCAAACGCGCTACATCATGTAGCATCGCTTTCTCTCTCTTTATACACACACACACCCACATCAATTCATAATACTAATCAAAATTAAATTATTATTATTACTGTATAGCAATAAAAACAAATAATCATATGAAGGGGCAGGTTAGAATTTATCATGGTCTGTGTCAGACTGTTTTGAACTAATCGATTGAATAAATTACGAATCAGTCATCAAGACATGAGCCTGCTGCCAATTTTATTCTAATGTAAAATGTATTAACTGTATGTCTCTTAAAAAACTAAGCTACTTATCCAATGTAACGTCTACTTTATTAAAAGTGTATCCCGTGTATTCTACTCCCGTGTATTTACTTGGCCCTGCCAAGTAAATTACCCAAAAAAATCGAAATAACTTTTTTATAGGCAAATAATGGTTTGCTGCATATTTTATCATTCCTTTAAATAGGCTAGTTGTTGGTTTTACAGAAATGTATTAGAAATGTTTACACATTTCCCATGTACTATATTCCAAGCCTAAAAAGAAGAGGTTTTCTGAGATGGTACGGACCTGTGGGAAGATGGACTTGGCCCTGTACCTGTCACCCTACCTGTGTTTAAGTCAATCATTAATAAGTAAGCTCAGAAAGACACCCCTTATGAAATAGGAAGCCACCTTGGTATAGATTTGTCAACATTTTCATGCGCAAATGCCTATTTATCGAACCAACTAGGGTTTGCACCTGAAATGATAACAGATTAGTGGATATGCACTTATTTTAATTTTGACATCTAAGGGCTCCAAAATTATTTTGTTTTGTGTGTTTTTCTGATTTCACTGAACAATGGGGAAAGCGGACAACTGTACATTAATGGGAGGTGGGATTCCTCTGTCTTCTGAGTTCTTTAAAGGTAAGAGATTTAACACAACATAATGAAAGGTGTAGATGTGCTGTATCAAGCCGAACTATGTCTACTGTGTGCTGCTTTTGGAGCCTGTGTTACTAAAAGCAATTTTCCCTGGCTAATGACAGGAAGCAGTATGTTGCAATAAGACATGGATGATATGCTGTACAATTTGTTTACGCAGTGAAATAGACAACACAGCTCATCATCCAACAATATCCACAAGCTATTTGAGTCAGCTAGCATTGTTTCCAAACTTTTACCTTACTTTTCACTAGTTTTCAGGATTATTACCCCAAAAGTGATCCAAATTGGAACCAGGTCGGGAAATGATGTCTGTCTGAGCCCTTTTTTTGTACATCAACAAAGGTTAATGCCATTGTTGACTGCACAATGACCTTTTAGCATCCATGAAACCTTTCCATTGTACTAAAGGTTTTATAGTGATAGAAATAGGTTCTTAAATTATTTAAATAAATGATTCTTGTAAGAACTGTTAAATGAAAATTTATTTTGGTAATCAAGAATGGTTCAGGCTTATCGCACTGGTGTAGAAACACCCCAGAAACTTACAAAAACGTTCTGCTTGTAGTAATCAAGAACGATCTCTGGCTGTTTCTCCTTCCTGCTGTGTTTGCTGTGCTGCTGCTTGCTCTCTTCATGGAGGAGATCGGTTTCTTTCTGCGCCATGTCCCCTCTCAGCGGCGTAGACGTCTCAGCCTGTGGATCCTGGGAATATACCCAGTAAAGCAGTCCCTTCTCATCTAATGAATTCGTTTCATTCCTTTAGTTATTGTTTGGTGACGTTTTGTTTCTATGACAGGTCTTTGGGATGACCTCTATCATTGCGCTATATGTTCCACGATCTTCATCTCTATGCAGTTTCATTGCATCTCTGTGAGTGACTTTTGATTTCCATTGCTGTAATTGAATTGCACAAAGTGATCCAAATGGCCAGTCTCGGTATGGATTAGTTTTGTATTTCTTGGCAGTTATCACTCCATTACACTCTTGAAGTTCATGGGTCTTATCGAAGACTTTTTTGGTGGAAAGACTCGCATGCTGGAGATGTTAGCAGGGGAGCAGGTGTCTCCAAACCCCTTCCCTTGCTGCTGCTGCTGCTGTCTTCCTCTCTTCAACATCAACAAGTAGTTCACTTACATCTGCAAACATGTTTGGTGTGTTTCATTACAACAGTGAAATATTAACTTTTGGTTTGCAATAGGACCACCGTGGGCTGGATGATGACCGCTGTTCTTCAGCTCTCTGTGGTCAGAACAATCCTGTTTTTCCTCACTCTTGTCCTTTGGACTGATGAGCAATATGACTATGGGAATGTGAGTACAATACTATTGTTCTATGCATACTATTAGTGCAATATTTTGATGATAGATCTATAAAGTGAGACGTTTTGATTAAACTAAAATGAATAAATCACTTTTCTTCATTCATGAGGTGCTTAAGCATTACACATGGTTTACATTTGTTTAGAAAAAACACACACATTCTTTGCAAAGTAGATTATCTGAATTATGTGACTCTTCATAATCTGTTTCTCTTAGGTGAATTCAGGCAATCTCAACATGTATGTCAATGCCATCATTGCCGTATCCACCTTTCTCTCTTTCTATGGCTACCTACTGTTTTATAAAGCCACAAAAAAGGCTTTGCCTGGACATGGTCTTCGAGCCAAGTTTATTTGCATCATTGTCATCCTGGTCCTTTGTGGACTACAGAGTGGAATTCTGGAGACCATGGGTGCACTGAATGTCATCCCTTGCACTCCTCCCTTCTCTGACCTGTTTCGGTCCCAATGTAAGATTCATAAAACATTAATATTGATTTCTCAAGTGTTTTTGAAGACGAAATCTGGTAATCATACAATTTCATTCTTCAAGATGCACGCCTCATTAATTTGGTCTTTTCTATGCTCTCTTTAAGTAATCTACAACTATTGTATAATTGTGGAGATGTTCTGCATCAGCCTCTTTGCACATCACACATTCCGGAAAGTTGAACCCTGTCATGACGAGGGTGAAGAAATAGAAGTTGATGTCATAAGAGCTTTCAACGAAAAGGCAATTCAGACAGAAGATGAGCTGCCAATCGCTGTGCAGCTCTCCTCTCAAGAAGATGATCCATGCCATTCTAACCTCGGATACAACAGTGACAGTGAAGACAGCCTCTGTAAAATTGAGCATGCACCACTGGACTGCTTCCCCTTCCCCTTACAGCACAGAATGCAAACTGCGGCAAGCACTGAGAAAGTGTGTACTACACCACCTGAGGACTTCAGGAGTATGGACCAGCCGACAATTACTGTCAGTGCTGAAATTAACCATGTTAACAATGGTGATGTTACTGTTGTATAGAAGAGAAAAAAAATTTATATATATTTGTTTAGTCCTATACTTTTGTTTTTTTTACTCTCCATTTATATGTCTTTGACTCTAAATTAAGGTATATAAACCAAATTAATGTGTTTAAAAGTGGAGTTTACGTGAATGAGTTTCTATTTTGGGGGCGTGTCCTTGAATCAACATGCAAACAAATGGCACTGAAAATATAAGTGCACGCTCCTCAAAACGCTACTTGTTTAATAGATAATTTTGAACAGTTAATAAAGTTTCAGTGTCACATAATGATTAGCATTAACTCCTACAGTGGCAAAACAATGCATATTTGTGTAATATGATAAATAGTCTGTAACATTTTTTTGCTTGATTGATTTCAGGCACACAGCAAAACTATCAATAAGATAACGTGTGGGGCTTTTTGATAGTTTGATTTGATTAGCCTTGCCGTCATTCGTGACTAGATCAGTTTGTATATAACTATGCCTGAAAAAAACCTCTACAAATATATCTGTGACTTGTAAAGTTGGTGTGAGCATCCTGTGTCATTCTTTTTTAATGATTATTATTTAAAATAACCATTTTTTACCAGGCTTTATAGCCCCATAAGTTTAAGAACAAGAGGGTAACGACCAACACCATGCCCCCAAATGCCACGACTACAATCCCACGGAGAACCACCTTCATGCGGGAAGGGGAGAAACAGCGGACCAAGCCATTACTTCCAGACCTTGGCCCATTGAACGCAGCCCGGGATTGGGAAATGCGGGTAGACCTCAACCAGAGGCTCACTTTCCCACCCGAAATTGCAGCAACCAACCTGCGCCCAGACCTTGTCCTCTGGTCCAAGTCCTGCCGGCATGTCTTCATCGTTGAAATTACTGTCCCATGGGAGGATGCCATCAACGAGGCATTCGAACGGAAGAGGCCAATATAGCAGCTGAAGCAGAGGGGCGGGGCTGGAACGTGAAGGTGTGGCCAGTTGAGGTGGATGCAGAGGTTTTGTTGCCAATTCTACCACAAGGCTCTTGAAGGAAGTATCAAAGAACTTGCCACTGCAGCAGAACGGAGTAGTCGCTGGTTGTGGCTGAAAAAAATGGGTTACTAATTGATCACGTGATGTCACCGGGTGACACACACCCGGGTCTTATCAACCCGTGGTGGGCCAACCCCGGCAGAGGGTGTCTTGTGATAAGTGGCCGAAACACCCAATGAGGTTGGGGCATACAACTGAAGTTGTGCCACACTGGTGGCACCACGCGATCTTGTGCCAAATTTCACCTCATCCAAGATGACATCCCCATTCAACTGTTGTGCTGAAAGCTCGGGATCTTTAACAATCAGTCCAAGTAAGAATCCATTTTGTAATTATTCTGAATATCAGGTAGAAAAACAATCAATGTCACACGAAATGCACTTCTTTCACATATCTATATTTAATTTTTTATTTTTTTATTAAATAAAAAAAATAAATAAATAATTTAAAGCATCAAAATCTTCTCCAAGATCTCCAAGTTAACACAAACACTGGCTATGTACAAAATAAGATTTTTAATATATTTGTTTCAGGCAGCGAACACAGTCAACTACAGGCTAATCAAACTTTTCAAACAACAGATAATGCCCCACGAATTAAAAATATTAGAACATTAGCATCAATCAAGCATCTTAGCCTACGGACTAGACAGACTGCATTGCTTAGACAGTGTTGCAGTTAATGCTGCAATGCTTGACATTGAAACTTCTTTACCTTTTCAAAACAATCGATTCAACAACTAACGTTAGTGATCTGAGGAGCGTGCACTAACATTTTCAGTTACATTTATGTATCTGATGACTACTCACGTAACTCCACCCACTGCAACAGTTTTTCACAGGAACCGAACATTACACCAAACACCGGCTTTGGGAGTCCACCCAGCCTGCTCGAGGCGACCATGGCGCAAGATTTAAAAGGTAGGATTTTTGTTTTTGCGTTCCTACAAAACAGTGCAAACAGTGCTGTTAAGATGCACGCCTCAAATACGCTGCAACGAACAACAACGAACGTTTTTAAATACTTTTAGCGAGCCTTTAAATAACAAGTGACACTAAACGTGAGTAAGCTTGCAGTATTTCTTAAGGAGTAAACATCATAAGCCCCTTACATATGGTTTAAGATTGCAGGGTGTCTTGCAAACATTTATGGGAGGACCTCCGGGCTCTGTGCTGCAGAGAAAGACTTGTCTGCAAGCAGCTGAGTGTGACAAAGAACAACTTTAATGACTATGAAGTGGAGTATCTGAGTAACTACAAAAGACACAAGGTATCTATGCACAACTATAGTTATTTGCGGGTACAATGTCAATAAACATTATTCATATCACTGTAACCTTTAAAATTTGCCTGTTTAAGGGTCGAGAGTTCCTTCTGGTCAAGTGGAAAGGCTACACTGAGTCAGAAAGCACATGGGAGCCTCTCAAAAATCTTAAATGCCCCATACTCTTACACCAATTCAAACAAGACATGAAGACGGCTCTGCTTCAGGCCAACAAACCACTCGATTCAGAGTCTTTAAGTGCCCCTATTGTCTCCTCTCTTCTCCAAAAGGCCAAGCAACGTATGAAGCTTCAGAAATGGGAAAACCTCATGAATCAGACCTGCAAGCAGAAGGGCCACATATTCGTCTGTAATGAAGTTGACCTGGATGGGCCTCCTAAAAACTTCACCTACATCAATGAGAATAAGTTGGGGAAAGAAGTGGATGTGTATCCAGTGATAGTGGGCTGTGAGTGTGACGACTGCTTCTCGCAGCCTGTTGGCGGCTGCTGTCCAGGGCTGCTGAAGCATCGGAGGGCATATAATGACAGCAGACAGGTGAAAGTGATGCCTGGTGTGCCCATCTACGAGTGTAACTCCAAGTGCAGATGTGGGCCAGACTGTGCAAACAGGGTTGTGCAAAAAGGGATTCAGTATGATCTATGCATCTTCAAAACAGCCGATGGGAGAGGTTGGGGAGTGCGGACGCTGCAGAGGATTTACAAAAACAGCTTCGTTATGGAGTATCTTGGAGAGGTAAGCAAGTAAACGAGAGAGAGATCACCAAATGAATGTCATTCCAAAAATACTGTATTTTTAAAATATGTAATCTATATTAATATGTTGCATAATAAATCTAACAATAATGCTGAAAAAAAAATGGTATTGTAGTATTTAAATTTTAGTTTTTAAATACTGTTCTGTGAATGTTGATTACTGACCTGCTGTCAGCTGTGTGTTGCATCAGATCATCACAACCGAGGAAGCAGAGAGAAGAGGAGTGTTGTACGATAAGCAGGGTGTCACCTACCTGTTTGATCTGGACTATGTGGATGACGTCTACACCATTGATGCGGCTCATCATGGAAACATCTCTCATTTTGTCAACCACAGCGTGAGCACTAACTAGCTGGGCTTTCTATCAAGTAATTTGGAACAAATTCTTGTAAAGTGATCTTTATTTATAGAAAGTATGTTGCATGAAGAGCTTATGTGTTTTCTTGATGCTACAGTAATTCTAAAAGAATTCAGGCATTACCTGTACAATATATGAGTTATATTGTTAATAGTTATAAGTATAATATTATAAAAGTCACAAAGGATAACTCATAAGAAATATACTGTACGAATTAATATGTAAAATAAGATAACATAACCAGACTGGATTTTCGCATACACCAGATATTAAACAGCATCATTGATAATAATTAGAAATGCACCTAATCAGTGTCTGCTGAAAATCCTCTTTCTGTGAAAGCAGTAAATAACAATATTGCTTATCCTATATATTTTTAAATAAATATAATTAATATATTAACATTATTTTATTGACATTTTTATTAAATTCAGCACATCTTCACCATTGTTTTTCCAGTGCGATCCAAACCTGCAGGTGTATAATGTTTTTATTGACAACTTGGATGAGCGACTTCCTAGAATCGCACTCTTTGCAAAACGAGGGATCAAAGCAGGGGAAGAGCTCACCTTTGACTACAAGATGACTGGTAGAATATTAATTTTTTTTTAATCTTTTACTTTTATTTATTTATTTACATTTTTAGGTGCAGGACTAATTACAATGAAAGACAAAAAACACATCTTATACACATTTACATTTGTAGTAAATGTCTAATACCTAACTACTCCTCATTTTTTGCTGCAGTTGATCCAGTGGATGCAGAGAGCTCCAAAATGGACTCGGAGTTCAGTCAGGCTGGAATTAAAGGATCACCCATCAAACGGATCCATATAGAGTGCAAGTGTGGAGTAAAGAACTGCCGGAAATATCTGTTTTAATCAGTGTGTACTATGACAGGCATCTAAATACATGTCAAGATCTTAACACATTTCATGAAATGTTTAAATGTTTTGGTGTATGTTTATTTATTCTTTTACTTGTGTGTTTGTGTGGATATATATATATATATATATATATATATAATGCGTTACATTGCGATTTTCATTGGAATTTGTTTTAATGTGTGATGCTTGGTGCCTTTTATTACTTCAGTTATTAATTAATTAAACCCATTTTCAGCACTGTTTTTAATAAAATAACATTTCCCCACATGATTATGCTTGTTTTATATTCTTTTGTCCGGTTAATAAAATAAAAGCTTTGATACTATGGGAGGTGATATGGAATCTCAATTCTAGAATATTGCTATTTGCCACCAGATGGCGCTATCGTATTCACACACACACCAAAGAAAGTGTACACATCAAAAGATCTAAAGTTTGTGAAATTACAAAGATAACCATGTCAGAGTTGCCGATTATTAGAAATATAAGTGAAAACAGTATGTGCTTAAATTTTTTTATAGTTACAGAAGGATTTTGTGAGATTGTTCCAATAATGTGAACTATTGACGCGAGGATTTTGTAACACATACAGCTGTTTCTATCCATGGACTATACAGTATATCTAGCTATTATATAGCTATAAAGCTACAAGATAAAACATCAATGATGTATGCAGTTAATATGACAGGGGCTGCAGCAGAACCTTACAAATAAAGTCATCTGGCCTCGCTTGGTCTGTGGCCTGAATCCCCAGCTTGGGCCAGACAGACAGTCAGCCAAGCTCAGCTTTAACCTCCCATGAGGAGGTGAGATTCCTCCAGGCAAGCGCCTTTCCTTGCCCCCCTCTCTCTGCTGTTGTAGTCTTCTGTCCTGCTGTCATTCTGTTTGTTTTTCTATCTATATTTGTTTTTCGTAGCGATCTTCGCCCCAGTATAACCTATATATATGTTACTCATTACATAACATCAGGATAGTCTGAGGGTGAGTGTTTCCCTTTATTGGATTTGCTGGATTTGTCGTGGATCAAACCTCACTAAGCGCAGACCGGAACACATTAATCAGTTGACCTCACACGTATGGTCTGAGCATCTAACCATGGCCAATCTCACTGGAACCTTTAGACAGCAGCCATTATAACATCAAGCATGTATATAACCAATATAATGATATTGAAGGCTCATGCAAATATTCTGTAATTGGAAAGATCCAGATGAAAATCTGAATTGTTGATCTATCAAGGGGCAGATGCCCGTTCTGTTTTGTTCACTGTCACTCTGATACATTTTAGCTGACTCACTCTGGCCCTTCTGCAGTGCGGACCATCAGCCATAAGTATCAGGCAGATTAAGGTCAAAGGTCAACCCATAATCCAAGCTTTGTGCCTGCAAAATGGCAAAACTCAGAAGTGAAAAATTCTGACTTTCAAGAAAATCTAGAACTCCATCAAGAATATTTCTAAATGCACTGATTAAAAGGTCAAGCATAAGGAGTCAAAATGCAACAAAAGTAAACTTTTATTGTCATGTTGGAAAAAAAAAAATCCTGTTGATTTACAGATCAAGATATCTGAAAGCTGACTCACGTTGCCTACTCAACCCCCCCTCCCCATTTTTTCCTTCACCCCCTTCATTCATCATGCATTCACAAATAAACAACTCCTAAGTTGCTCAACTAAAATTTCAGTCTGATTTCACCCTATTATGGATAGGTGCTGTCTATTGCTCTTGTAATAGTAAGCTGTATGAGTGGCTTGTCATATTGAAGCGGTTTTTCATTCAAATGTTTTCATTCTTTTATCAGTTCAGTGAGCCAGCATGATAAATTCACCTGCTCTTCCATGTTCACGTATTTGATTTGGCAATTATGAGAGATAAATCAGAATCATGATTTTATGATCATGTCAGGCACTATCAATAATTAATATTAAAGGCAAAAAATTAAGACACAGGTATAAGTAAAACTTACCACAAATCAATTATGTAACAGGCTTTGCCTGCATATGAGATGCGTTGTTTACAATAATTAAGCCCAAATTCATTTTTGTGTAATACGGCTTTTCAAAATGGATATCATGATTTCATACCAGTGACATATCCAGGGTTCTTTTATTTAATTTGTTTACCTAAAAGTATGCAGTTCTTTGTGTACAACCACTGGTTTGATCAATTCTAGGGTTTAAAGATCCCAGAATTCCTGATATAATAAACACTAAAGCGATCAAATGCTGATCATCCAAGGAGTAACTTGAATATCAGTATTCATGATCTATGTATTTATTTCTGATGTTGATCAATTTAAAAAAAAAAAAAATAATAAATCATATTCAGCAATCATTGTAAGGCTTTAATTGCCAAACAATGACTAATGTCTCTTTTCATGTAAGATGTGGTGAACAATGAATTCCTTTATGAGTGTTGGTTATGATCCATATTCCCTGTTGATTTTAATCGACAGTATGTCTTGTTTAAGGCTCAGCTCTTTGTAATGCGTACAGTTTGTAATCATTGAAGTTTTAGTGGATCAACTACAGGAGTGGTTCCTTTCAGATCTCTCTGACCTTTCACCTTTGCTTTGTTTCTCATGGTTGCCCAGTTCCAGCCACACACTCATACTCAGCGTAAACACTCACACACACATGCGTGGTAAAAAGATGACGATCAAGGGTCGTAACCCCACCCTTCACTCTGCCCCCCCACTTGAAGTTAGTGCGTTGTCCATATAATACACATGAAATTACACAGAGGTTCACAGTTATTTTACAAAAGATAAGATGCCTGAAGCAACTAAAAATGTTCTACCAGGCATTTTTGCTTGTTACAAAATCACATCCGTTTCGCCCAACCCTAACACCGACCCAAGCAATTTCCTATTCACAAGTGAATACAACAATAGCCCAAACCGTCATTCACATACTTGTCCCCCACCCCAGTCCCACCCAAAGACAAGAAGAAGAAAAAAAGTCTCAAAAGAAATCCTTAAGAATCCAAGAAGTTCCTTTTAATTCCACTGAAAATCAGTGTGTGTGTCTCTTTGTCAGGTTTTTTTTTTTCTTCGTAAATTCAAGTCTCTCCAGAGAACTGAGCAAAATTGTACACTCCCACGTGTCGCAGTTCACAAATTCAATAATGCAGCCGATGCAGCCGTCTTTTTACCCGCAACCCGTAGGCTTGTGAAGGGCAGCGAGACGTGTCCTCTGATAATCCACAAATACACAGTGTTGTGTTTTCCCCAGCATATGTTTTAGTATGATTTATTGGTGTCTATAGAAGCATACAGCTTTCAGATCATTCTTGCATTGATAACACTAAACCTTGGTAATGGAGTAAGGCATAAAATGCAGATAACAGAAAGAATTATTCCTCTTTTTTCTGTTCATCATAGATGTTTTTTTTCGGCTGTTTTTCTGTGTTCTCGCAATGACAGGTTTCAGAAAAAGAAAGTCTGATCGCTCCTACCAATCCATGCCTACCGACAGAGAGATCTCATTGAACATTCAAAGAAATATTACAATCTGTCCTGTCTGCATTGGTCAGCATTCTGATTCAAGTCAAAATATGCCAGAGAAATCATGTGGCTGATCAATGATTTCTTGAGTTGTGTGCAAAATATTAAGGGAAATTCATTTGACACTGAAAGCATTTCGGAATTTAGTTTACCCACTAGTTAGCTCCTAATGAAATGGAGTACTTTAAAAAATAAATCTAAACATTCCACTAACAGCTTACATGTATTTTCCTTATCGCAAACACATTCATATTTTTTGTTACAAGATTAAAATTCGATTTTTGTTTCATTTCTGCTTAACAAGAGGCCGAATTATACCGTCAGGCTTCAATCCAGGACATTCAACTTTAGGTTTCCTTGCAACCTGACCATCAACTTCTTTTCAGGAATCCATATATCATGTGTTAGTATGCAACACACTGTAAACGCAAACTAAAACACCTCTAATGACACCTACCTTTCACTCACATATGATTGAAAATGTAAAGGCTGAATTCATTAACGTCCAAGATACATGTATGAAAATCACATATTAAAAATGGTTCGATCTTGCAAGCTCCCACAGGCTAGCAAACTTTCATTCAAGTAATTCAAGAAGCAAAAGACTAAGTAAGTACTCCTCTACAACACCTTCTGTGCAATCGATCGGAAGGATAAACGATCGGTTGTTAAACCGATATACATCATTAACAGATCAGCATTTTCACTCAACCCTGATCTGTCTCTGGTCACACACATGAGACCACTTACAGTAAAATACTTCACCTTTTCTTGGTCTGAATATCATAGACTGGTCATATGTTCAGATTCATAATGGAAATTATAAGGGCATGAGTTCTTTTGTGCAATGCTAGAAAATATTAGTAAAAAATGAATAAGTAAGTAGAGCTGAGAGAGAGAAAGAGACAAAATAAACCAAAACAATAAATTACATGTTGCTCAGGGAAAGAGCGCCTACAAACCTGAATAGGCCATATTTCGCCCAGATTTATATTTTCAGTCAGCTCCTTTCATCTACAATCCCTTTGAATCAACTTGAGAGGAAAACATTATTTGTTCTGGAAGTTGCTTTAGTATACACACTGTTTTCTTAATTCCTGCCTGATGGAGCCACAGGAAGGATTCAGCCCAACCAATTAGCATAAATTTTAGGAACTTTGTCTCTTTTTTTTCAGCCTCATTCATTCCTTGAGGCTTATGCTTGGCACTCATTCTTAAAAATAGTTTAATCTCAAGTTTGTTTCCCCTTAAAGATAAGGTAATACACATGCACATAGAGTATTTTTGAATCAGTAGTTCAAATAATATAAATTACTCTGCCAGGAGTGCAGCTGTTCACAAGGCATGAACAATATTTTAGCAAATCTTTCATTCGAGGCCCTCAGGATCCTGGTAAAGGGATACAGATACTGACCCAAACCAAATGGTAATGTTTGCTGAGATCGATCATGAGAAGCCATTTGAAATAGCCTTCATACATTCACCATAAAATAGACCACCAGTTTGGTTGATTTGTACCACCCTAGAGCAAAACACACAGTTCTTCAAACCAGTTTAGAGTTGATTTACCAAACCACACATTAGCGTAGAGCCCATTTCCCCCTTAAAATCATTAAGGTGACAACAGATGCTTATTCCGTGACATCCACCCTTTTAAAGCATCTTAAACTGAATCAAAGGCCACAACAGCTCTTAAAGTTCGTTCGTGTCTCCATCTTTTTTATGCCTTCTTATTCCCTTCCCCCTGGCTGTCCACTCTTCGACCATCCAGAAGAGAAAGAAAAAAACCCAAAACATTATGAATGTACACTCATCTTCATATGACACAGTAAGGCTCACGGGGCAGTTGAGGTGGAGTTCTACAGCAGGGAGGCAGGTGGGCCAGCAGGCCCTTCTTCAGGTCCTTGTTGAGGAAAAAGCAGATGATGGGGTTTACGCCCGCTTGGGCGAAACTCATCCACACGGTGGTGGAAAGATACCGGTGCGGGATGGTGCACGCCTTCACAAAGACCCGCCAGTAACAGGCCACTATGTACGGGGACCAGAGCACCAGAAAAAACAAGGTGATGACATAGAACATCCTGCCAAGCTGCTTCTCGGCCTTAAACTCCTCCATGCCTAGCAGGCGTCTGTTCTGGTTGTGCAAGTTCTGCCTGATGCCCAATAAAGTGGGGGGCATCGGGCCACGGCCAAACCCTGCTATCCAGTTCGCGGCTGCCTGGCCTGTGGCTCCAGGTCCGTGAAAGGTCCAGTTTTGGCTGATGGCTGGAACCATCTGGACGGGCTTCATCTTTCGGTGCTTGTATTCGAACAGCAGGAGCTTCATGTAGACCACGTGAGTGGCCAGGATCAGCACAGCCAGCATCAGCATGAAGCCTAGCGTGTCATTGGCCTTGAAGTAGCGATGTTCAAAGATGCACTGGTCCTCCTCGCGGATGAACTTGTAGGTGCCGACGTCAAAGACGGGTGGGAAGGCCATAGCGACTGACAGGGTCCACACCATGCACACCACCGCCACGCAGGTCCAGAAGGTCATTCGCTTGGAGTAGAAGCGGTGGTGGGCGATGGCCATGTAACGCGTGACGCTAATGCAAAACAGCATGAAGGCAGCATGGAAGCAAAAAAGGACGGCCATGAAGGCCACCACCTTGCAGCTAAACACGCTGTAAGTCCAGGCCGAGCCGTTCTTGATAGACACCAGGACAAAGGGAAAGCAGACCGCTGAGCGGATGGTGTCAGCGAGGCAGAGGTCCAGAAGAAAGTAGTAGGGTGCCTTGTGTAGGGCTCTGTCCCTTAACACTAGCAGGGACACCACTAAGTTGCCCACCAGGCTGATGCAGATGATCAGCCCCAGAAGGACAAGTTTCACATAAGTAGACACGGCCGAGGAAGGTGCACCACCCATCACGCCTCCAGTCGTGGACACCACGGCCGCCAAGGGGTTCCCAGGCCCATCGCTGCTTGCGTTACCGTTGGCCATCCCTTTTGCTGCTCAAATCGTACTCCTCCTCCTTCGACTCCTCCTTTACCCCCGCTTCCTCCACTCCCTCCTCCACCTCCGCCTCCTCCGGCTGAGCTGTCGTCCGTCCTCGTGGTTGCCTTTCGTTGTTGTCTCAAATGGAACGAGAGAAGCTTGATCTGCATTGCCCCATTTTTGTACTGTTTTCTTTCGGAGCGTCCCTTCAAATGCACCACCTCTTCTGGCCTCCACACCTATGAATAGAGAACATTTGTTACCCTTGTTTTCTCACACAAACAAATGCTGGTCTTTAAATGCCACGAACACTACTGATCTTAGGAGAAAGTATAGCATTTTTATCATTCCTGAGAGAAAGATTTTTAGTTCAAGAAGACTGAGATAGCATAAAGTGATATTGATGCAGGAAAGAGAGAGATTTCTCTATACCACTCTACTACAAGTTCTTCCTTGCAAATAAAAACACACAAATAAGGTAAACTACTGGAGGCACATAACAACAGTACCTCCAGTACTTCTATGGCAATTCATAAGCAAGTAGATTTGAAAAAACATAACAATCAATAAAGATTATCTGGAGTTATTTACCATTTATGGAAATGCACTGGTGCTTAAATGTGTAGTGAAAAAATTGAAAAAAAGCACATATTCACATTAACATTCTGTTTGGTTTGTTCAGGTTTCACACTGGACCAATGCTGATCAAGATGAAATAAATAACAATAGTAACTCGGCTTTAATTTGCTTTTTTGTATCTTATTTTCTTTTCAATTTGCTGATTTACAGGGCTGTCCATATGTTTAAAATAACTTTACAAGCCCAAATTGAAAAAAATTATAATAACAAAAAAAAAAAAGTGGAATGGAAAGTAACACAGAGTCTGGAGACGTTAGAAGTTACCTTAAAGGTGCCATAGAATGCAATGAGAGAATATTTTAAGTTGTTCTCTGATATGTACATAGAAGGTATGTAGCTTAGGTAAGGGGAAAAATGCCCAGAA
>JAUMHQ010053967.1:0-17168 GCA_032361165.1 Enteromius paludinosus | reverse complement strand
ACAGTGAAAGTTAACACCATGTCTCCTGATAATATCTCCCAAGGGTAACATGTAAAGCGTAAAAAGTAGCGGTCCTAATACTGAGCCTTGAGGTACTCCATACTGCACTTGTGATCGAAAAACTACACTACGGTGCCTCATAGATACTATATATTTCATCTTCTCAATTGGCAGGGAAAGACTCCAAGAAAGGATTTTAGGTGCTGTGCTGAAACTGAACATCAAATTCATGATCTATTCAGTGGACAATAATTCCAGAGCACGCTTTGAGCAAACAGGGCAACGTTTCAACATGTAGCTCATACATACCGTAGTGGAGGGGCTGGAGGGACTTATCAGTGACAGCTCATCCTCAGCACATCTGAGGAGATTTCCACCCGGCTTGACTTAGGGACCTAATGTACTTAAAATGCAATTTGTCATCAGACAGGTACCTATTTATCAGAGGAACAACCAGCACATTTAGAACAAGAATAAATCCATAGAAGAAAGTAAGGGTTAAGCATTTTGCTCAAGGACACAATGGCGAAAGGTGATTGCCATAATTCTTGGTTCATGCATCGCACCTTGCGGTGCTTCTAACCTACAACCTTTGGGTTAGCAGGTCAGATCTTTAACCATTAAGCTTTCACTAACCTTTTGTACTTTTGCCTGAACTGAAACATTAAATAACATTGACAGAAAACTACATCAACTTCGCTCCAAATTCTCTCGGCTTACATTTTTCCATGGAACTGCCTTTTCATTACACAAATACTACACTAAATATTCATATTTAATTCAATGCGTTATCAGTCCATGTCACTCGGCGGCCATTTTTAAAACGTCTATCGGGCATCTCTTTTTAATGAGGAAACATCAAATTCTCTAGGGCTGTTCGCAAAGCCTACGATTAAATTTCATATTTGGAATCACAAATGAAATCTGACAACAACCGCGTCATAAATTCAGTTTCTTTTGCTGAAACAGCGCTATAAAAAGCTTATTTTTCCAGGCTAAACCAGGCAGTGCGCACGCGCAGTCCTAAGCGCACGCACGTCTCAGAACTCTGTTTCTATAGCAACCGGGACGCTTCAAAAGGCACCTGCAGTAACACGCTGACTTTACCGACTAGCGATTGGCTCTTTCATTGAGAAGGCGGGGCTTCCTGCGATTGCGCGACCATATAAATCTATAGGAGTGACACGTCTTGGTTATTCAGTAGTCTTTGATGTTACGTGTTGTTTCTTTGTAATTATTTGTAAAATTTCAATTTGTTTCGTCAATTTGTTTTTCAGTGTACTAACTATTTATGTAGCTAAACAACACACCATATTGCTGTATTTGACTATTTCGGCAAAAAAAATAAATAAAAAAAATATTTTTGGGTGACATAGGCTACCCCAAAAAAACATTGGAAGCTATAATTTTAATTCAGTGATCTTCATCTTGGTGCTTTAAAAGCAAATTAATTTTTTTATTTGAATGTAGCCTATGACCCTCAGATCAGGGGCTGGTTGCATAAAAGGTTAAGACTAGTCTTAAAAGTTAGTCAGGTAATTTTTTGGTCAGACTGGTCATTTTTTTAATGCATTTACATAAAAATGTATATTAGTCTAAGGTAAATCAAAAAAATAAAGCAGATTACTCTTGGCTAACTGCTAGTTGGTCAGACTAGCTCTTAAGACACTGTCTTGACATGAAGGCTAAGACACGAAGGCTAAGTTTATGCAACTGGCTCCAGATCTTTAGGTTACGTCAAGGCTAGTATGGCGACAAATTTACTCCGATTCGCTGAAATACTGTCGTTTACGACCAGAAAAGTGTGCGTCAAAGTGAGCAAATTTGAGTCAAACATGGAAGTGAATCAGTGAAACAAACGAAGCAAACAGTAAATTGTCTCGCTGTACAACCACAGGCTCACACGTAAACAACAGCATTCAGACAAAGATTAGCAGCGGCTTCTGAGGAAAGGCAGAAGACATCAAAACATTTTACATACATATTAAACCAAAAAACACTGTCTAGTTAGTCACTGACTGAACTGAGTCAGGCACATGTCTTATTTAAGTTTATGGTTTAAAAAAACTTGATATTGACTGTTCATGAATAGTTAACTGAAGCATCTGTAATTGTAATTTAATTCATGTCAACTATTCAAATAACTGCGCAGCCCATACAAACACATCTCTTCTCCATCCTCATTTCTCCATCATATGCCAATCGTCTACTTATTCTCAAGCAGGCATGTGTCTTTCATTCTTGTATTCTGTAATTTCCCCTGAAATGTTTTGTTTTGAATAGCATGACCCATAATGCACTGCTCTCATCATACCTAAAATATTGACATTCTCAGTCTAACCACAAATGAAATGAATGTGCATCCTCTTTTTACAGCTCTTCATGTGGCATTAACTCTGCTTTCCTTATGGAGTGGGGGCCTTATGTTTACAGAAGAGGCCCAAGATGTTCCCGTGCCTCGCCTGAGGCTGTTGATTTAAATCCAAATACCATTCTTCAGATATTTCAACTATTATATCACACAGCCAGTCTGTGTTGTGCATCTGTTCAAGCAGGCTGGTGGAATGGTGTGTGCCACCTTACATAAAGGATCCTTCAAATGCACAACCAGTCAACAACGACACATGAGTGCAGCTGCGATGAGGTTCATTCACTTACTGTAAATGTGCAATATCAGCTAAGTCAAGTTGCAAAGGAGTATGTGAACAGTTGTAATGTTTATTTTAATAATAAACACGCAAACTTTTGCTTTCTTACATGGCACACCGAAGGAGATGCTTGAGAAGCGAGCATGCTATTTTCCATGCAATGAAAGTGAATGGTGACCAAAGGCTTTCAAGACAAAAACGCATTCTAAAAGTAGGTAGGCTTTTGGTGCTGTCGGGGATTAACCGTGAATCGCATACAAAATATAAACGTTTTTGTAGGCTACATAAACTGTGTATATTTATTTTGCATAAATAAATATACACATAGTATCTATTTAGAAAATATTTAATACATTTATATACTCATATTTTTACATTTGGTATTATATATAAATATATAATAATATATTATATAAATATATAATAATATATATTTAATAAATAATAAAAAAACTTTTTTTTTTTTAATAAACATAATATATATTCATGGTATTTTCCACCACTGACAAATGATTTATATATATATAAAGATACACACACATATATTTAATAAATGCATGCATGTTTTTAATAAACACATATATATTTTATAAACAAAAACCTTTATTTTGAATGCAATTAATCGTTTGATATTACTTATATTTATTTTATTTATCAGTGGTGGATAAAATCATGAATCCACCAGAAGAAGAGGTTAGTAGAATTGTGAAAAATGCGTTGTGCTTCACAAGATGTGCCAGCCCTGCTTTCACATCGTTTATTACAGGCGGTCTATTTTCTGCCTAGCAAAATGTTCCCTTCGCACATTTATTCTCGTGATAGTACTTTCCGGTGTCCCTGCCGACAAATTACTTATTTCTGAGAAAAGAAGCCCATTTTATCTGACAACATGACAGTATGAACTACCGACAGCTCAGTCTGCAACGCAGGAAATGATTCGCTCCGAATTAAGTAAAGATTACGTTACAGTCAAGTAAACAGGTATTCCATGTTCATTCATTCATTTAGTAAGAAGCACGTGCAGCCAGAACACACCTCTCTGCCTTTATTGAATTAATAAATACTCGAGGTGCATGTTTAAGTGGATAATATCCCCTTAAATAAATGGTAAATAAGGCGAAATAAAAACAATGTTTCCACAACGACAGTGACTCCATGCATGTGCGTTTTATGTGCCATAGTTGCACCTCTCTCACTCCTCAACAGACGGTGGCAGTAGCACACTTCCATTACAACAAGAACAAAACAACACTGTCTAATACACTCTATGCACGCATCGACCCTGTATATATGGGCTGATCGTGGATATATTGTGCATTCCTGCGTTCAATAAACTTTAATCTGGTTCAAAAACTATTTAAAAATGCAGTGCATCGACGCATTTCATAGTTGCTGATTGTGTAGATGCAAGCTTTTTTGTAAACACGCAAGCAGTTAAGTATAGCTTGTAAAGAAGCAGTGTTCCATTTATTATGCCAAATGCAAAAACCCAATGCACAGGACATGGAGAAGGTCTTTTAACGCTGAACACGTAATATATAATCAATATTATTACATTAAACCCTCTGTAAAACTAGTCCTGACATGACATTTACAATACACATGGGAGCAGTGAACTGCTGTCACTCATTTGCATTAGCTTTTTTCTTCTTCACAGACCTGCCTAGAATCAAGAGCACTTCCTATAGTTCATCATGTTAAGTACATATGTGACCTCCCTGAAAACCACAGGTTTCCCCTGGGAAAGTTCCCCAAAGTCCTGAAGAGTCTGCTTAGAGATCAGGTCATAACAGATAAACAGGTTGGACGTGATTACTAAATCCGTAACCTATACATACACACACACATATATTTTGCAAAGGCAAGTTTAATATACTGAATAGTTAATATAAATGTCACTTTGTTACAGGTGTGGGCCCCTAAGATTGCCTCCACAGAGCTTCTGAGATGTACTGTCCAGCTTTATCGGCAGTAAAATCAGTGAAAAAAGATCAGAGATGAACCGGATTCCCGTGGAGCTCTGGTTTAGTACAATGCTGCAGATATGAAACAGGTATGCTGTTTAGTGTGTGCTTAAAGTCAAAGATGTAGTGAAACATCTGGGTCATATTTATTCAAATATGGGGAAAATTGCATAATGAAAAAGAAGCCTTTTTTGTTATTTTATATAGTCTTGTTATAGTATTATGTATGTCCCATTGAAGTATTTATTAATACTTTAATTTAACTTAATATCTAATAAAATGATTCACTTTTTATTTGATTTATTTATTTGTGCCTTTGCTACCACAATAATGCATGTTTGCCTTGTTCATAGGAATGAATTACATTTTTAAATATTATATAAAATATTTTAAAAGAATGTTTTAAATAGTAAAAATATCTCACAATACTGATTTTGTTGTATTTTGGATCAAATAAATGCAGGCATGGTGAGCAGAAGAGAATTCTTAAAAAAAAACAAAACATTGAAAGTCTTCCTGGTTCAAAAACCTTTGACTTTTTTAGTTTATGCGTGTATTTTTATTTCAGTTTTAGTCATTTTGACATTAATTTTAAGATTTTCATCTTGTATCGAAAATGTAACCATAACACTGATATTTAGTCACTGTAGTCAAAAACACAATTTTTTTTATTTTAGACTTTAATTTGTGCATTAAAGTACAGGCTTTATTTGTTATGAAAATAATATCACAATGGAAAAAGGCTTTATTTTCTTATGCAAAACATAATTTATTTATTTGTTCTAATGCATAGCTATGGAGATTTGTAGAACTACAGTATATTCTTCTGTTGTCCCCCTTCAGAAGTGTCATGTAATGTATTTCCTGTGAGATGTGGTCCAGGCGGCACTGTGCTGGTGTGCAGCACAGCCGGAGGGACCCATCATGCCTTCCCCAGCCACGGCTCAGGCTTCTGTCTGCTCAGTGACCCGGCTGTGGCTGCCAAACACTTGATGTCCAAGTCCACATCAAGGAGGAAGATTCTCATCGTGGATATGGATGCACATCAGGTACATGACTTCCAACCTTTTATTCTTTGGTTTTATTTTTAAGAAATAAATATTTAATAATAGTGGATGAATCACTTACATCTGAAACTAATAAAAGTACTAAATGCTGTTGCTTTCCTGAGTTATGTTTAATAAGAATTATATAAATAATAATCTTTTCCTTTCCTCTGTTCACTAGGGTGATGGAACAGCTTTCATATTTAAGGATGAACTGGATGTTTTCACCTTCTCAGTGCATTTGTGGGAAAGCAGCAGAGTGACCTAGATGTCAGTTTGGAAGATGGCACTGAAGACAAAGAGTATCTTTCCAAAGGTATTTTCATTACATAAAAACATATAGATAAATAAATGCAAATAGTTTCAATCAATCTCTGTTGAAGGAATAGTTTGTACAAATAGCAAATTTGCTGAAATTCTACTCACAGGCCATCCAAGATGCAAATAAGTTTGCTTCTTCAATGGAACAGATTTGAAGAAATTTTGCATTACATGGCTTCCTCTGCAGTGATTGGGTCCAAACAGCTGATAAAAACATCACAATAAACCACAAAACTCCAGTCCATCAGTTAATGTCTTGTGAAAGAAAAGAAAGAAAAAGCTGTGTGTTTGTAAAACACAAATTCATCGTGATGGCATTTTTACTTTAAACACTCTGGGCCAAAAATGAGTCCATAATCTGTAATAACACTTCCTTTTATGAAAAGGTTAATTCCCTGTTGTTCTCTCACACCAACAGATTTGTGCTTTATCTACGAGTATTTCTCTACCGATTCAAATAATTTTTCACGTAAAAAGCAGTATTATGTATAGAGAAGATTTATTGAATTTCATTGTAAGTTTAAACCATTATAATTATGTATTATATCATGTGGATCATTTAGATGTTTTCATCAGCTAATTGGACTCTCATTCTGACGGCACCCATTCACTGCAGAGGATCTGCTGAATTCTCCCAATTCCTCTACACACTCCAAACTCTTCTACATCCTGGATGGCCTGAGAGTGAATACATTTTCAGCTAATTTTAGTTTTTTGAGTGAACTATTTACATGAATAAACCAGTGTGTTTACTACGGTAACATGCATTAAGTCATTTCCTGTGCAGTCCAGGAACACTTCCCTTGCTTACTGGAGACATTCTGGCCGCATGTGGTGCTCTATGATTCTGGAGTGGATCCACACTTGGGAGGATGAACTTGGAGGACTTTGTCTCACAGATGAAGGTGAATCCTTTTACTCCATTGCATATTGTAAATAGCAGTATTTAATGCAGTTGACCCTTCAATGACTTTGTGCATTTACCCGACAAAGGACTTTACCAGAGGGATCTTTATGTACTTCAGACGGTCATTAAAAAGGGCATTCCTGTGGCTACTGTCATTGAAGGAGGCTATTTCAGAGATATTGATCGACTGGCGCGCAGGCACTCAATAATTCACAGTGCTGCATCAAAGGTGAGGTCACAGAATTCATAATGAAAGTAACATGCATTTCACGAACATGCATAAATTGAACATTTGGGTGCGGTGTACCAATTTATTCTATATTCATTCTATTTCATTCCTTTTAAATTAGCACTGTCAAGCATTTAATTAGTGATTAATCAAATCCAAAATAAAAGTTTTTGTTATGCCGGTTCTTTGATTAGCAGTAAATCTGACGAGATGCACATGAATATAGCGATATATATTGCCCAGCCCTGTACATAGATGCTAGTAATACTGCTTTCTGTCCTCTTTATCACAAATGTAAACAGCAGTATTGCATTTTCAGAGGTTTGTATGCTTGTAATGATTCCCATTTCTGCATTTATGTTTGGAGAGAACATGGACTATAATTCCTAGATGAAAATAGACAGCTAATGCTAAACAATCGTACGATTGTCGGGTGCTGAGAGGAACCGTATGAACATTCGACAGTCCCGTAGGCACTGTATGCTATAGATTTTATGAATAGAAATGCCATATTTATTCAAGTGATCTTTTTAATTCATACTCTTTTAACAATGCTTTTTGATTATTATTTATAAATGGTTGTGTTTAACAAAAAAACCTAATAAGTAGTGATATTGGAAATTAATATTTAGGAAGTAATTGATTTAAAAATATATGAATCTGAGCCCAATAAATCAATAAATCTATTTTATTAATGAGAAAAATACTTTCATTCTTAATAATGCAGTTTTATAATTAAAGAATTAATTACTGGTCTATAATTAATTCTATACCTTTAATTACAGATTAAAAATGAATCTGATAAATGCTTTTATAATTCAATAAAACAAGTTGTGTTTCATGAGGTATAGAGAATTAATTAGTGTGTTGATATTATTTTTTTGGCTTATAATTTGTTAATTTGGCCTTGTTCACTGTAAAGACACATATTTGTACCAATGGGTCCGATAAAACTAAATATAGTGCTTTTATTATGTTTAAGTCAAAAATGAACATAAAAATGGTTCAAGTTTAAAGGAAAATTAAAGACCTTTGTTGTGACATGGTCAAGTTACACCAATACAAAGACACACAATTTACAACACCAACACAAACATGTTTCAGTAGTTCAAGTTTTCAAGATGGAAATTCATCATGTGCAATCAATTAACAAGCTGTCGACAAGTTAAAATATCATTTAAAAGCTTCAGAGCACAACACAACAGCTAATACTAACCACACAACACAGCACCTACAGCAACAAACACCTGAAGGAAAAACGCCAGTAATGTGCTCACATCGTTTGGTACCGAAACAATGATGTGCTATGCTTTCTTATTCAGGCAGGCATTGCTTAAGACAGTTAACAGTGATACACCATTAAAATCAGTGCAAGTGAAGTCAATCAAAAAATTTAAGCCCACAAATAATGGAGACTAAAGCTAAATTTTGAATAGCAAATTTCGAAGTATGACTAGCTTTAATGTGACGACTTGGACCAACACAGGTCTCGTCAAAGCATCAATACCTTGCTTGTTATTGCCATCGATACTGAACAGCTAACGTTAGCTAAATATTAGCTCTCTGGTCCCAATACTTAAAATCTCAAACTAAAACTTACGAGTTAAAATATTTTAAATGAGATTTAAACCTTCCAGACTTGGACCTTCTCAGCCACTACGCACCAATTGGCGTGGTCCAAGTAAGTGTGCAGTACGTGGAGCTCATCGACATGGTTTTGGATCAACTGTGTGAGTTCTCCTTCCCTGAATACGTGGTAATATCTCAGACAAGAGTCCTTCAGCTGTTCGCTGCTTTGTCCACTCATCCCATCGCTTTCCAGAAGAGACGCTGTACTTTCCTGCCTCTGCAAGGGCTCTTGTTGTCTCGATTTACCATCTACCTCCATGTGTCCTTCAAGAGTTGACTGATCCCTTTGATAGGACACCAAGTCAGGCAGCGGTACCGAAGAACAATCATGAACGAGCTCCACAGGAACGGTCTCATTTCCGTTCCCAGAACTTCTGTTGTCGTTTTTATGGACCTGTTCGTTGGGATCGGAGATGAAAACGTCTTCTTCTAGACTGGTTCTGGAAGAGGATGAAAAGAGGCTGGACATCTGCCTGATGAGACCTCTGCTGCTAGTTCGCCGGCTTCTGCTTTCCGCCGCTTCATCGACAGGGGTTTGTAAAGTGCTGGAAGAGGAGCGGGACACGGTCAGGCTGGTGAAGTCCAGCACTGAATCCAAAGATCTGGAGAAGAACCAAAGCCTCTGTTGTTTCTGCTGGCCGGGGCTGATCAAGTCGCCTTCGTCCAACATGGAGGATGTGCTTCTCACTTTCCTGTGCTTGTCGCTGGAAGCAGAGTCATCTCTGACGCTTTGGGCTCCGTTGCCTCGCTGTCTGAGGGCGGGAGATGAAGGGGGATTGGGGTTCCAGGGAATGAAGATGTCCTGCTTCTCAAACTTGCGCCTTTTCTGCTCCATGGCCCACACGTATATCATGATCCTGCCTCCCGCACGCAGGGTGCGTGCCATCTCTTTTATTGCTCGGATACGCCGTTCTTTGGTGGACATGTGGTGGATGACTAAGTAATTGAAAGAAATTGTATTCATGGGTCATTGGTATATAAAGTGATTTCAATGATTAGTTCCACCCAGAATTGAATTTCTTACTAACCCTATGCAGTACTACTACCCAGATCTGTGCAAACCTTAATATTTCTGCATATAATGATATTCTAGGGAATTGTGTGCTTCTAATTTTATAGTAACAGCGTGGACAGGACCCTTTTCTGTTCTAACATGACAATGCTCCTGCGTATAAGGCAAGGTTTAAAAAGAAAGGATCGATTCAGTGAGTGTGGAAGAACTTGCAGAGTCGTAATGCCTGCTGGACACCTCTGGTGTGCTTTTAAATGCAGACCCTGAGCCAAAAACTCACCACCCAACACCACATATGGGTACAGTTATTTTAGACACTTCAAAAAATGTTGCAGCAGAGATGGAAATACAATTAGTGAACACATGAATTATGTTTCCATCTTTGTTGCCACAGCTTTGGAAGTGCCCTTTTTTGTTCTAAATACGTTTGTCCGTATAGTGTATGTACAAGGCATTGGTGTTCGGTGATGAGTTTTTGGCTCAGGGTCTGCTTTTAAAGTCATACCAGAGGTGCTCAGCTGGCATTAAGCTCTCTGCAAGTTCTTCCACACTGCCTGAATCAATCATTTCTTGTTAAACCTTGCTTTCATAAACAGAGACATTGTCATGTTAGAATACGAAAGGACCCTGTCCAAACTGTTACTATAAAATTAGAAGCACACAATTCCATAGAATATCATTGTATGCAGAAATATTAAGGTTTGCACTCATGGAAATGACTAAAGTAATCAGATCTGTTCATCATTCATCCCAATACTTGTGAAATACGTAGTTTTCATGTTTTTCATATGAAAGTCATTCAATATTACTTATAATTTAAAATAACATAAAATAATAATATTGTCTCAAATGTCCCACATGAATACTGATTATTATTATTGGTGTTATTTATAATAGTAAAAAAAAATGACGATGATGATGATGAACTCTCTCTTAGAAAAGATAGTGTCCCTATGTAGGACACATCTTTGTATAACATAAAGCCCAGCTCATAGCGGTGGGCTGTTTCCTGCGTTTAGTGGGGGCTTTCAGAGTGTTTAAACCATTATGAGACTATGATATCATCAATGGGCACATTAATCTTCTCTCTGAGGATTCACGAGGGGTTGCCAGGTGACCCAGCTGTACAGCCTGACAACAAATACTCCCAGGCCTCTTCCAAGAAGCGCTAATCTCCTGTAACCTAGTAACACCTCTTGTTTCCTCCACCTCATAAAGCTTAAATAAACCTATATATCCGCACCATTTCAAGTTAATGGCAGCCCTATCAGCTGATTGAAGTTAAACCGTTTGATCGTGGAAATACTAGCATGTTAATGTGGGTGTATGACATTATGAATTGTGCTTCTATGAATGTACATCCTCATATATCATTATGCTAATGATCTCATGTCAGAGCCTGTAACATTGAAGATGTCTGCACTGCATGTTCCTTTTAAAGCAACATGACCTTTCAGTGTTCCAGTACATTCTGCACTAAAATAAAACAACCTTAAAAGGAAAGAAGAATCTATGTATTCAATAAATTGTGCAATCATTGCACTAGTTTAATGATTAATATGCAGAGAGAAATAAATTTTTATTTGAAAACAGCAACAGAACGCACAAGTGACTTGAATATGTTGGTTCTTGTATATGATTTGGGAATAAAAATATTCATAAACTAAGCTTCGTCAGACTGAATCATTCTAATGGCTCACTGAGTCAATCCAACCAGTTATAAAGTGCTTCAGACAATAAATAATGGAATCATTAATAAACTGCCTCGGAACCTAAATGAAATTGAATGTCAGTGTTATTATAGTTAACTAAAACTATTTCCATTACTTGAAACTAAATAAACCTTAAATAAAATATTACCAAAATATACTTACTTTTTGTAGCTAGTTTAATGTAGTTGAAGTAGGTTTCATGTTCATTTATTTTAACTTGATGTTAGGGCTGTAACGATACACGACATGAAACTGAAATTGCGACACTCAGATCCACGATCCTGTGTCGCGTTGTGATAAGGGAGCATCACGACACACCCCGTGACTACCTTGAATTGTGCGCAGATGTGCGGTTTTGAAATGAGCTCGCGGCTCACGTTTCTGTGCGTGTAGATCTGTTTTCCTCTCGTGTATGTGATTTACAGCGCGCCAGCATCAGGGGTGCGCTCGCGTATTATTGGCATAGATTTGCCGCCATAGATATGCTACCATTTTCGGTTGTCGATAACGAGGGGTTCAAGTATTTACTCAGTGTGCTCGAGCCCCGTTATCTAATATACCAAGCCGGGGCGCAAATTGTTTTAAAAATCGTTTTTTTCTCCCAACCCCCACGAAAAAAATCGCAAATACGAATCGTGGGTCAAAAATCGTAATACGAACCGAATCGTGCGTTTGGTGTATCGTTACAGCCCTACTTGATGTGCTAAAATAACTAACCAAAAATAAATAAAAACTATACAGACATTTGAAGAAGGGCTGCTTTCACACTCTTTCTACGGGATGTTTTTCATTTCCGCGAGTTGAAGCGACCTCAATAAGGTCATATTTAGCCCCTGGAATGCACCTTTTATCAGGGGTACCCCGCCAAAAAGTTTTTTTATTTTACCTCATCCAAATTTTTACCAGGAATACCCCCTAAAAAAATCAACTGGGCTAGTTTTGGCCGGGTTTTGCAGTAAAAACCTGGCAACACTGAAAAATACACATTTAAATAGTGATAGTAAACATGTTGTCTATGCATTACCTGCAAAAATGGTAAATTATAGCAATAAAGTATATGTAGTTGAGATCTATACTATATATGTAAGTTCTCGCTTTTATTCATGTATTTTTAATGAATAACATAATTGTCGGATTGTAAGAAGTAGAGCATTCATTTGTCTTTAGGATTTTTACGATAATTATTAATCAGTTAAAATCTAATTGAACTGAAGTTAATAATTATATAATAACAAACATAATAAAGTACATACATTTATATATTATAACCATTTCCAGGTCTATTATTTTTTATTACTACTGAAAAAAATAGTTATTATTAAAATGTAATGTAATAGACTCGGAATGAATCTATCCGAATGTTTTAGGGTATTAATTTTACTGCATTACCTGCGATGGAGAGCACTGCATCAAAACAGCCATCCCTGTAGGGTAAACGCAGGCCATCGCAAAGCTGCACCTCGTGCCCTCGACTCCACGCAGAGTCCACCAATGGCCGACACACGTCACAGCCCAACTTAAAGATATCCTCATTGATGTGCAGATATTTGCCATTGCCGCATCCTGCAATAATTAAAAAAAATAATCAGTGCATGTCATACAAATGAATCAGAAGGATGAAATTGTTTTTGCCTCGTGGATGATTCACTGGCTTGTTTTTCCAATGTCGTGCTGTAATAACATTGGTGCCCATTCATCCTTATTAAACTTTAATATGAATAATTGCATTTCCTTTCAAACAGTGGTGAAGTAAATGCTGTCAGCTAAGTCTGTGATAACGGGCCATTAAGTTTTTCCAGGCAAAAGAATAAAGACAAGATTACATGGGTTTCTTTTCAGCTGTAAGAGGCAATGATTGTTTACAAAGAAAGCGTGACTTTGACACTAGTAAAAGCATATTGATCTTGCCGTTTGGAGAGTTTTATTTTGCGCTTGAGAGACATTAGAGACAGAATGTGAAGCCTTACCGACATCGGCCACGATGCTGCCTGGCTCCTGCTCTAGCAGGAACTGTTTGACCTTGGGCCAAGCTTTGTAGCGGCTGTCGTTGAAGTAGGGTGCGATCCTCTCGTACACGCTGTGAACATGGTCTCTCTCCAGCTGGCTGGCAGCCTCGTCCATGCTGCTCTCTATTAAACCCCACAGAGCATCTTCAGTGCTTAGCCAGACAGAGAGGGAGGAGGAGAGACACAAAATGAGACCTAAAGATTGAGTCAGCCTCTGCTTAATGCTTTGGTTCCAAAGCCATTCCTAAAAAAAAATATTTTGATTGGTTGCTTCTATACAGCAGTAGAAGCCAGGAGGTTTTACCTGGGTATATGTAAAGAATTGTCACATATAAGGAAGTAAGATTTATATATACACAGTTAGGTTCATATATATTTGGAGTTTTTTTTTAGCAGTTGACCAAAACCAAACTATATTCAAGTTACAGTTAAATAATGAATATGGACATCTGACTCAACGTACGACATATGACATAAGTTACTAACAGTACTTTTTCAAATGACCATAAGTAATTGGAAAGTGGACTCAAAATGGACAGATGTGAGCTATTTCTTCATTATGTTTACATGAATTAAGCAGGTAAAAGTTATGCAGTTGATACCAAGTGTGCCATTTTCATTTGGAGGCTGTTGCCGTAAAGCGACATCATTCTGTCAAAGAGGTATCCATACCAATGAAACAGACAATTATTAGGCTTCAAAAACAAAAATCCATTAGAGAGATTGCAGGAACATTAGGAGTGGCCAAATCAACAGTTTGATATATTCTGGGGGAAAAAGAACACACTAGTGAGCTCAGCAACATAAAAATGCATGGACGTCCACAGAAGACAACAGTGGCGAGTGATCTGAGGAAGATCCCCTCCATGGTAAAGAAATACTATTTCACTACATCCAGCCAAGTGAAGATCACTCTCTAGGAGGTAGACGTGTCACAGTCAACATCTACACTCAAGAGAAGATTTCATGAGAGCAAAGACAGAGTTGGAAAGAAGGCCGGATTAGACTTTGCCAAAAAACATCTATAAAAAAAAAAACACTTCTGGAAAAGCATTCTTTGGATGGCTAAAATTAAGATCATCTCATTAAGATCAAAAGTGCCACTGGGTTACTGGTGTTTTATTGATGATGGGACAGAAAGAAGCAGCCAGATGAATTCTGAAGTGTACAAAAAGAGATATGCTTTCTGACCAGATTCAGTCAAATGGAGCAAAGTTGATTGGGCGGTGCTTCATAAAACAAATGGACAATGATCCAAAACATACAACAAAAGCAACCCAAGAGTTTTAGGAAGGATTATTCTGCAATGGCAATTTCCTGATTACAACTGACCAAGCATACACTCCACTTGCTGAAGACAAAACAAAAGGCAGAAAAAGACCCACAAACAAACAACTGATGTCAGCTGCAGTAAAGGCCTGCCAAAGCATCAAAACAGAGAGAACACAGTCTCTGGTGATGTCTATATCTGTATATCTCTGTGTCTGTGTGTGTGTGTGAGAGAATTTTACTTTAAATCATTGTAACAGGATTGTTTTGATCGTTATAATCAGACAGGATGTACATTTTGGGGGAAATGTGGTAAAGATTAAATAATAAAAATGTGCTAAATTAACTTGATTATAATTAATTATTAAAAAAAGTGTGTTTATATGCTTGATGGTCATAATATTACCATGCAAAAACAACAACAATAATAGTAATAATAATAATAATAAATATAGCTGCAAGCAGCAATTACTAGGGTTCGAGCATTTAAGGTTGTATAGGGCAATCTTGATGGGTGGCAGAAAGTGAAGCACATCCAACATAGACACACACAAACAGAAATGAAACTGTTGTAAGCATGCTTACACACAGAGAGACACTTAGAAATTAAATAGTTACTACTCAGAAAGCTCTGCTCGTTATTTCTGCTCCGGATTCCTGTGTTCTCTGGCCACTCATTATCTGCTCTCTCCATTGAGGTTTCGCCAATGATTCTGCCTCCGTCCAGGATTGCCCGCTGTGGTCCCTGTGCTACCTACCAGCGTTCCTGACAGCTTCACACAGCGGCCAGAAGTGCAGATGGAATGAAGAGGCGCAGTGGGACATCTTCCTGCATGGGTTGGCCAGTTGTATCCAGAAGGAGATCTGTTTGCTGGAACTACTGGCGAAGTTCGAGGAAGTTGTCGAACTAGCGCTACACGTGGACGCGCGTCTGCAGTAACACTCTCAATGTGTCAACGATCAAGCTACAGTGAGTGAGCACGCCTCCGGGTGTCCATCTTGTCATGGACATCGAACCCATGCAGGTCGGGAGAGCTTGGCTTTCCTGGGAGGAAAGAGAACGACAGAGAAGGAAGGGGTTGTGTTTATACTGCAGTGCTGTTGGACATGTTTTATCTGAATGTCCAGTTAAAAGATCGAGCCCGACTGCAGGACTGAGGCTGCTGTCGGGTAGAGCGGACTTCAACAAAGTCTCATTCAGCACTCTCCTTCCGGTAAGATTACAGTGGGCTAATCAGGATCTGGAATGCTTGTTTGTGCCGGAGGGATTACAGTCTGATGTTATTTGGTGGGGTCAATCTTCCAACGTGGCTTGACATCCAGGAATCGGACGCACCATTTTTCTGGTTAAACAACGATTTTGGTGGCGAGCCATGGCGAGCGACATCCGAGAGTTTGTTTTGGCCTGTTCAGTTTGTGCTCGGAGTAAGACTTTCAATCGTCCTCCAGAGGGGTTACTTTAATCGCTGTCGATTCCTTTGAGACCCTGGTCCCACATGGTGCTAGATTTCATTACCGCCCTCCCGCCTTCCCTGTGCAATATTGTTGTTTTAAACTGTAGCGGACTGGTTCTCGAAGGCAGCCCATTTTATTCCCTTGCCCAAATTACCTTCAGTCAAGGAGACAGCGGTTGCTGTCATAAATCACTTCTTTCGCATTCATCGCCTCCTGGTAGATGTGGTTTCTGACAGGGGCCCCCAATTGCCAGTGCCGTCCACGGGCCTGTCACCATTCCAGTGTAGTTTAGGTTACCAGCCACCTGACACTCTCTTGCCTTGCTCTTCAAACAAAAAGGAATTATGGATTTGATCAACTGGTCTCTGAACGCAATTGAAACCATCTTCTCGACGAGAAGCCTGGGTTCAGGGGAAGCCACTTTTTTTGCAACTGGATACATGATGGACGGGTGGGAGAAGTGGCGCGTTGTGTGCCTGGCCACTCTGCCCCTGGAGGTTGTTAAAGATATCTATCTATTCAGAACTTTGATAACAGGGATTCTGCTGATTGGATTAGGTGGGGCCCTGGGATATCGACGATTGATAAAAACTGGCTGGATTGAAACGGTGAATAAGCACATGCTAGCTGTTAGCACTCAAACTGTGGCTATGGACCGCAAACTGGAAAACATCTTGGAGAAGCTAGCAGCTATGCAACGGGATTTGGGTAGACCTGGAGACCTGTGACGGACATTAGATATCTGCGAAATTGGCAGATACTAATCAAAATTGAAAAGTTCTGTTTCTATTTTTCGGCTTCCCATCTTCTTCCAGCAAGGCACCTGGCCTTGGCCAAGGCAGCTGCTGGAGACAAAACAACTTTCCCCGGAGAGCATGATAACGAGAAGCTCTGAATTCCTCCTCCCTGCTCCAAGGACACCTGGGGCCTATTTCTCAAAGGAGGTTAAGTGAAAACTCGGAGTTAGTTA
>JAUMHQ010053906.1:0-17187 GCA_032361165.1 Enteromius paludinosus | reverse complement strand
TAGTGTCGTGCCCCTCCCAACCCATTCACACACACATAGGCCTAGATGATTCGACTATCGGTCGACTATAGAAAGATTCGAAAATTCAGATTCGACTATGAAAATTCATAGTCGGGGACAGCCCTAATATATATATATGAAGAGTTCATTTGCAAAAAAAAATTAATATATATATATATATATATATATATAATTTAATAATATATTCTGATGGATAACCATTTTTTAGCAGTTTTCAAAAATCAAGTTTTTCAGTCCAATAATTCTTAATCAAACTGCCATTTTTTTGGGATTAGGTAAAAAATAACAAACAAAAATAACTAACACAATAAAACATTAAAAACATGATTTACAGACACTTTGTAAATAAACTCTTCATATATATATTTAATTAAATTTAATATTGAGTAAACCTAATTCTGCAATTAATTTATATGTACACACACATATTTATATATATTAATATTAATGAATACATATATTGCATTGTTAAATTCATAAAATAATGCATTCAAGCCATACAGTTTCACTTTATCTACATATATATATCAGGTTAATATTCTAAGAAAATCTTGTTATTGAAATGTTAAGAACTGACAAGAAAAGATTGATTTATAGACGTATATAATTCAAGTATTGGCGGATAACCCTGAATATTTCCCCTGCTCTAGAACCACAGCAGAAGTTTCCTCTGGGAAAGGACACTGTCGTTTTGTTCTGCTGTATTGTTTTAGCCAGCTTACATGAGCCTGGAGGCGGCCCGCGGCCTTTACACACAACCCATTACTGACCATCCTGTTTGTCTGGACACAAACAGCGCTTCTGAATTACTACATTAAGGCCAACAGACGCTTCAGACTGGATTCAACCCCGCTTGAATCATGAACTTCAGAGATCTTAATAAGAGCATCTTTTGGCTGTGCACTTACAGAATTGACATCCTCATTATGTGCAGATGTCGAATACGATCTCGTAAATTTGCTGTTAGCTGCAAGTTGGGCATCTTTGATGGCTTTCCGATCATATGCAACTAAAAATGATCTATCTGATAATGCATATTCATGTCGGAGCAGGATTTCGTCCTTCGTCTCCAGCGCAAATATGTCAAAGCATCGTGTCCTGGCATGGAGCTAATTACCAAACCATCTACAAAGGGAATTGTATTATGAGGAGATCAGCCTTCGTCTGAGCCAATGCCATGGAGAGCAGTTATTTGGAGGCCACGGTCTTTTTATAGAGAAAGTCAATACTGAGCCCGAAGCTCCTGCGCTGGCTAAATTTAGGTGGATCTTTGTTTGATACCATCGACTTCATACGTGTATCCTGAGCTGCAAATCCCCCGGTAAACACAATCCAATCAAAACATAATACAATACCATACGGATTAGAATTTTTATTTTGTGTGGGTTGGTCTAAAAAAGAAAATTAATAAAACATATGAGAGGAAATCCGTAACAAGGTGTCGATATACATCTGTTGGACCAGCCTGAAGTTGGAAACCTTGCCAGAACCAGCCATAAAGCACCATAAGATCAAAGGTAACACTGATGCTCACAGAAAAATCTCACGAGCCCACTGCGCTTAACTGCATATTAAATTAAATATTACTCAACGCAATCACAGATAGCCTGAACGTATTTTCGCTTTTTAATGTGGATTGACCAGTTATTGCATCACACCTATTTTAGAAATATCTGCTACACATCGGCACTCATTTAAGAAACACAAGCATAACTAACACAATATCAGTGTGTATCATTCATAGAATCATTCTTGCAAAAACTCGTATCTTTGAGGTTATGTCACACTCCGATGACTCACTTTCATTTCTACTTTGCACCAATTTGTCTGAAAGTGACATGGGATGGAAGTGCTGCGTTATCGTAAATAGTTTTTTTTACGATAACCCAATTATGTGCGCAGATTAACTTTGCAACTTGGTTAGAAACATAATATGATAAATATCGAGTCAATGCACCAATTTACATAAGAAGAACCAATTTAGGCGTAAATTTGTAAAACTAAACATAATCTGTTGCTCCGAAATATGTAAATGCATCAATTTAGATATGTCCAAACATGTTTGTTGTTTACACAAGATTCCATTTTGAGCGTATATTAAATTTGCAACTTGGATGGAAAAATCTATACTTAGATGAATGCAACAATTTATATAAAAATAGGCAGAAGTGATTTCTGCGATAATTCGTAAAAAACTAAACCAACTGTTTATACAATAATCCAATTTTGTGCGTTTATTACATTTGCAAATTAATAGAAACATACATACACGTAAATGTACGTATTTGCGTGCAATTGTTTGGTGCATATATTAAATTTGCAACTTGTACGGAAACATACATTTCGCAGTTAATCATTCGTGAAGCTAAGCTTAAACTGCTGCTTTGAAACGAATGTTAGTTTACTCGAGAATAGTTGAAAGAACGATTTTTATTCTGCTTGTGTTTCGTGAATGTGTTGTGTGTGTATATGCTGACAAAGACTTTATTTAAATATTCAAAATATGTATTAAACAGGTTTTGCAAAAGCGCATGAATAACTGCTGCTGATAATGTAAAATTGTTGCACATACACACAGGGTTTGTACACAAATGGCCACAAACGCGAAGGGGAGTGTGGGGTGAAAGGAGCGCTCTGCGTTACCTCTGCAGCCCAAATTAGACTCAACGACACATATTTATTATTCACACTTTTTCAAAAACTCATTTTCAGTGGCCATGAATTATTTAGCAGTTTTCCAAGCAAAAGGCGCCTTTTGATTAAACGGTGCCCCAGATAACCTCACGCCCTACACACACACACACACACACACACACACATTTGAGAATCAGCGAAGACATAACCGTGCCTTCTCAGGGTGAGTAAAGACAGTAAAAACAAGAGACGCAAGGGGAAAATAAGCCACAGTCGTGGGTGTGTTCATTACTGTAGGTGGACGTGACAGTTTTGGCAGCAGAGTGTCACCCGTGCGGCCTGTGGAAACTCACCGCATTGCTCTCAGTGCAATTTTGTACGCCAGTTCGGCATCGTGAGGTAGGAGGCATGTGAAGAGATACTTGGCAAACGTGTGCATCGGAACACTCTCTCTATAGATGAGCTCTCCCAAACCACTGTAGGGCCCACCTGCAAGAGAAAAACACAAGCGTTCACGCACACGAAAACATACAGGAACAAGTGCATTTACTTTCATTCAAATCAGGGGTTCCCAAGATCTCCCCTGATATTTTAAGCTTACAAAAGAAGGCCTCTAAAAAACATGTTGCACAGTCAACTATATCCCTTCTGACTGATAGCGTTTACATTTTAATTTAGTAAAAGGCATTTAACAACTGCACTAAACTTCATACTTTTTTCCTTTAAGCTCCACATTTTCCATTATAACACACTGTATGAGCCAAAATATCCTGATGTATCAATCATGGTACTCAACAAATAACCCATTTTGTTTAGATGTTGATTAAAAGTTCAATGAACTATTGCATTTCAAATCATTCTTTCTGGCTTTGAGACACTGTTTTTGGTTCTCTAGTGTAGGCTAATGCTCATATGACATGATATTTCAAAATATTATCAAAATAGTTGATATTTTTATAAATGTAAATAATTATTAGCTGTGAATCATCTCATCAACTCCCCATTTTAGGACTCGCCGATTTAAATGAACACAGTTATTAATTTCCATTTATATACACCAATTTATTTAGGTGTAATACTTCTGTGAAATGTTTAAAACAACACAGTCACGTAATATGCAGATGAAACCTACATAAAGTACTTTTTCCTTACATTTATTTCGTTTTTTTCATCACCAATACAAACCACGGGTTTGAAAATGCAAAAGTGTGAAGAATAATTTGAATAAAGCTCTCGTACACCTTCAGAAGATACAGCACATGCTCTTCTGGAGGTGTGAGATGCGGTTAGAAATGCACAGATTTGTAGGTACAAACAGGGTGGAAGTGAGTGTTTGTGAGAAAAAACGCCTTCAGGGTTCATGTTTCACCACACAACCAAGTCATGCACACACACCCAAGACACCCTTCAGCATGACACATCAAAACCACATAAAGTACTGTAGTGCTGCCGTTACTTTAACAGTATTTGCATGCTGCTTTAAACACCGCCACTGTATTGTAAGCATATCAGCATCGGTTTCTCTCCAACATCATAGATTGGTTGCACTGTAGGTCAAAAGTGAACATGGCTAAAGAAAAGCATCCACTAACGTTATCAATTTCCAGGAGAAATGCACAAAAAGGGCACTGCGGTGTTTCCGGGGCGAGTGCTGCATCGTGGGTAATCTGCTTACAGATTACCCCCTCCTCATCCTCAAACCAGATGAAAACCATACGCCCACTTTCAAGCATGCAAAGCCTTTTTCACTCTTACACTTTGCCTACAATATAAACTGCAATGCTAGAAGCCATATGTGAGAGCTTGGCTTTCTCTGTCATTAGATTATTTTCGACTGAGAGCATAGCGACCACAAGCCACTTCACAAATACACACGGCACTGGACATACAAACAGACACCGACTAACTAACCAAAATAAACATTCATAAAAGGCATACGCGCTACCAGCTACCTAGGCAGTATCTTAACCAAAATAAATCCTCATATGTGATGCTCTGCACAGGCAAGAAACTAACAAATAGCACTCGACTAGACTTGACTAGTTAGCATACTGCTATGCTAATTCTGATAAGCATACAAGTAAAAATTACAAACAAACATTTAGTAATATTATATAGTAGGATAACTACATATTAAAGTATATATGTGTAATCAACACCTATCTGAACCAATTACTCATCAAGGATACATGATCGGTTGCAAAGCATGTTTCATAACATCCCTTGCTTTGGCTAATAATAAAAATAAAGCATAGCACTGCATGTATACTTACCAGAATGCTTTGTGTTGAGCTTTTAGCTAAAAATAAATACTTTAATGACTAGTATTTATTGCTAAACAAGTACAAAAAAAAAAAAATAAACAGATTTGGACTGTACTAAGTATTTTATCCTTATTAGAGCTTCAAGCTGTTAGCTTAGCATCATGCTAATGTAAAAAAAAAAGATTCAAGGAAAGTCGTATTGTTTGGCATGCAAAACAACTCCTATATACATGAATGTGGGATTAATGAAATCACAAGTCACATTTAAATAACATTTGAAAAAATTAATATTCAAATAAATGTTTTTTACGTTCAAACAGAGTATATTTCAGGATGGTAAAGCTCAGGAAGGCCTCTAACGGCAATTGCACTGTTGCAAGTCAAGAAAAGAAACCTTCCGATGTTCATTTGTATTTAAATGGCACTATAACTATTTCATGTGCCACTTGAACTGAAGCGTAATAGCAATCTGTCACAGACTTTTATATTAAAAGTGACCTGCTTTGATTTGTCTGTATTTTTTCCATAACGTGTGGTGTGAGAGCACCATACAGTAGCTTGTCGGACATAGCAATAGCAACGGTAACAAATGGGGGGCAGGTCTTTGTGAAGGGTCAGTTGGCTATTGGCTCTTCTAATTAAAATGTAGGACATATTCTGCTATTTTGCGCATTGAACATTTTCCCCATTCCGGTAGTTAACCGACTTGGTGCATATAAAGTGTTTGGTCAACCTCTGTTCAAATAAACCTTAGTAAGCCAGCTAACAGCAAAGCAACTCACTAAGCTTGCAACGGAGCTACAGACACATCTTGCTAAAGACTGAAAAAACACACACACACACAACAGCTGAGCATGCTAACTCTATTACAGCGTGTGCTGGAAGGGGGTGGCGTACTCTGGATGTCTCTCAGTGTGAGAACGCTCTTGTTGTTTTGATGGATTTTCACATTTGGCCAGAACTCCCCCAAACCCTGTAGCCAATAGAATGAGTGCCTTCCTGTTTATTGTGCCCCCGTCACGCTCTTGGCATATGCTGGGTGGAGGAATCCACGCAGCAGGGCCAGTTTATCAGTTCTCTTCATTCTTTCAAAACAACCCAGTGGCGTTCAGAGGCGGCTCTGTAGGCAAAGACCGTTTCGTTTTACTCCTAACACCAGCCGCGAGTGAAACAAACAGCCTCGTCCACCACTGAGCGCCTTTGCGCATGCTGAACACCGCTTTGAGGGAAATGCAACTTAATGGAGTCTGAAACTTTGTTAAAAGAGAAAAACAACTAGGTTTTCTGAAGAAAACAAGCATGGTTCTTGCCCCACAAAGAAGTTTGGTAGCTTCACAGCTTTCCCAGCTCATGCATTGCTTAAGTTTTAGTTGCTAAGCACTCTTAAGTGTTTACTTGGGCCTTGAGAAGTAAGAGACCATCTAACAAGGCCCTACCTTTGCATCCACCCAGAACACCCTACCACTGGCCTAGAAATGATTCAGAAACATTAACAATGGACATTAACAATGCTAACATTAGCAAATACAGGTAAAGCTGCTAGGCTGATGTTAACATCATAGTTTCATGCAGGGAAGGACACAATGTTGTGCTCCCTAGATAGTTGCTTATTACAGAACCAGCTTCCAGAGCATCACCTTCTGCAAAAACAACTGACCTGGCTATTCAAGGCAGATTACTAGAAACATTCAATCAAGTGTGTTGGAGCAGGTTTTAGCTAAATTGGATGAAGGCAGCCATCAGAGAGCAGAATTGGACACCCCTACCCAGCTGAAAAAAACAGCATAAACTGGTTAGGTTTGTTTGGAAGCTTGGATGCTGGTTTAAGCGGATCCTTTTGCTGGTTTATGATGATCATGTGCTGGTAAAAGGACAAGCATAAACCAGCTTAAACCAGCATCCCAGCTTCAAAACATTCCTAACCAGAATATTCTATTTTTTTCAACATGGTGGTATCCAGTATATGCTGTTCTATAACAGATTTTTAAAGACACGCTTCACAAACTATTTGGCTAGATATTAAGCTGACGCATGAGGAAATCAGATGCACCCATTCCAGAATTGTTAGCTATATCCAAATTGCTTCCCCAGGCTATTGCTTTCAGCCTCGGTTAATGAAAAACAAACAGCACTGCCGTCATTCCCTCGCACTGTAAATCACCAAGACTTACCCTCTAACAGGAAGACAGCTTGCTTGCGGAAGATCTTGACCAGGGTGTCGTCCAGGTCAACTTCCTGCAGCTTGGCGATCAGGTGCTCCTCGTTGCGGCACACCTTCTCTTGGGCGTACAGTCCGTCGGGCATGATTCTCTGCTGACCCAGTCCCATCAGGGCCGTTTCCACCGCCAGGGCCAGATATGACTCACCCTCCTCCAGGAAGCGGCGCATGGACGGAAACAAGTGCAGCTCGCTGTGCTTGCTCGAGCTCATTGTGCTGGCTGCAGAGGGTGAGAAAACAGAAACAGCGTAAGAAACCAGGAGTTGGTGACACCTCCGGAGTTAACCACCATAGTGAGACCTTCCTCCCAGGCACTGGTTCTTAGACAGGTCTTGTCGTATAATAAGGGCACCGGAGAGAAACTCTGCCTGGACCCTGCCTGGTCTAATGAAGCAGCTCAGCCTGATAGGGCATAAGGCAAGGCATGCTCAATTAGGCTCCTGAGTGACTGAGGTAATACACTGTACCTTGGACTCGCAAATGCATTGGATGGTTCATGCAATCACATTCATATCTGTGAGATGGTGCGAAATGCTATTGGATATGGCTGTATTTAGTAACTAGGAGAGAGAGAGAGAGACAGAAAGACAGACAGGCTGAGCCCCTTCTCTTCACTCTTCACTGATCTCCAGCTACATGGCCGCCAACTCCAACATGCAGCTCTGAGCAAGCCTTCCCACCATCTCTGCATTAAATCCAGCTTTTTAATTGGCTGCACTGGAGTCGATTGGAAAGGCTGGTTTCTGTGCCGAGGATTAGCCCCTTAACCAATCAAAAGGCTGTATTTAGTGCTGAAGGCTCAACAACTTAAATTAAAAGGCCAAATATGGTGCTGAGGATTGATGCCTAAACCAGTCTTTCGACTGGCTTTGAGAAACTTATCCTTAACACCAAATCCAGCGATATAATTGGCTGAGAAGTTGATCCTTCTGCACCAAATCCAGTCGTATTATTGGGTGTGAGGAACAGATCCTTTATGTGCAATCGAAACGCTGGATTTGGTGCAGAGGAGGCTAAATTGAGCAGATTGATTAGCACCAAATTCAAGCTTTTAATTTGCTAAGAGGTCAATCCCTAAGGACTAAATACAGCTTTTTATTTGTTGCACAGTAGTTGACTGAAAAGGCTGGATATGGTGCTAAAAATTGATGTTTGAAACTAGATTTTGATTGGCTGTGAGTTACTTGCACCAATTCATTTGACATCGCCACTAAAAACAGTTTTTTGATTGGCCATGAGGAACCAATCAAAATGCTGTAATTGGTCCTAGGACGTCAGTCCCTCAGAACTAAATCCAGCCTTTTGTTTGGCTGCAAAGAAGTCAACCACTAGTATTTTGATTGGCTGTAAGGAATCTACCCATCTGATTGGCTGGGGATCATTGATCCCTCAACACTAACTCCAGGCTTTTAATTGGTAGTAATGATTAATTACTAAAATTGAGATTCCACCATGCAAAAACTGGGCTCAAATGAGATGCTTTATGCATGAAGGCCTAAAGATATGCTAAGATTAAAACAAGCTTCATAAAAGGACTTTTGTGCAAACCCCTCCCTTAAAACCTTAAAAAAAAAAGCCTAGATTTCTGATCGTTCATGTCGTACTATTTTAACAGCAAAGTGAATCCAGAGCTTCATGTTCTCAGTTACACATTAATACCATTGGCCACTCATTTGGGGCTAATAATGAGAAGCATCATAATGTTTTAATGATGCCTCTTTGGACCCGTGCGGCTAGCTCCGGGAGGATTTAATGTCCTAATCAAAAATGAGCACAAAGAGGGAAGCTTGAGGCTTCACACCTTCTTTTTATTCTGCACTCCCACCACCAAATCTCTTTCTTTCTCTTTCCCTAATAAACCCTAAGTTCAAAGCCAACCACAGCGAGAGAGAAATAAAAGCCAGTGCTTTGGGTTTAAGGAGAGCCTTCTCTACTCTTGGACTAGCTGAACCCAACAGGAATCCCTAGACAAGAAGCTGGGAGATTTGAAGGGCTGCATGTCGGGCAAAGTTACAGCACCTATAGTCCACAGATATCCGGTATCATGCAAAAACATATCCTCATCAAAATCCCTTTTGGACCACAGGACTCCTAATCAAGTATACATTCTGTGTGGATAGAAGTTGTGCCTTGTGACAGTCTCCATCTTTCAGGTGCCAGAATGGGCATGAGCCCAAAGGCAACAATAATGTATAATTGCAGCACCGTGTTCTCTGATTGTGATACAGTCATCTCTCCAATCAAAGCTCATGAATAAGAGATGGGAACAGAAAACATTAAAATTAAAAGTGCATTAAAAATGCAGCAGGGAAGAATAAAGTTATGACTTTTAGGCTCAGATAAAAGAGACTCATGCTTTACTCTTAATATATACCATATCTTTTTAATCAGAGTCTAAAGTAGTAGCATACGTGAGGTTAATTCGAGAGAGGGCTGATTTGTTCTACTACGGTGGTCTAAAAACCTTGCTGCAAATAGGAGTTTCTGATAACAAAGCAAAAACCACGTATGATAAGTGGAGCACATAGCGCATTAAATATACTGTATAAATGTTTACATCAACAGTTTTTACTATAAATATTACAGAAGAGGCTTGGTGTTTTAACAGGGTGTTAATAGGACTTGACAGTTTCAGCTAGTTTGTAAAAACACTCTGTAAATAACATGAATCATGCTGCGGCATCTCACATCTTTGTACCTGAGAAATCTAGAAACCCTCCTTGCGAACTGTCTTCATCCTCGCGACCCGTTTCCATGAGCGTGCTGAAGAGCGTTCCAATGGGGTCCAAAGGGTGTCCCACCCATCCCTCTAGATTAGTGATGGACGTCACCCCTTTATGCAGCAGATCTAGATAGAGAAAAAGATCAAATGGTTTTGTTTTTGGATGGCACACAAAGAAGCACTCTTTTTGACCTTATTTATGTAAGCAATGGCCTTCAAGCTCTGCTCCAAACCCTAGAGAGCTCCCTATCTAGGCAACCTACATCACAGGCATGTTCCCTAAACAAATGCTGCTCCGAGATAAGAAAACTGCACTGCTTCACATGGCACTTTGTAATTGCCAGAACTATTCCAGAAAGCAGTGCAACAAACTTGAGATCATTTTATTCCGTACTGACAAGCATTGCTAAAAAGTAAACAAAAGTGCACAATTTTACTCTGTATTTGCGTGTTATTTCTTGTGCTTAGTCATTATGAATATGAGTCATACTCCAGTTGATTCTTAAGCCACTGCAAATGGCTATATATGCAAATCATTAATGAAGCAAATACATAACATAGTGATAAAAATAGCACACAACTTAGCGGGGACAAAACGGCATCTAGAGTCTGACTATGTGAGGTGAGCAATGGGAGACCGCGATTTCCTATAGCATCTGTCTCTTGTGGAAATCACTGCACTGGTGTTTTACATAAAGCCCAGAACCGGGCCATAGAGCTGCCTCATTTGAATAATATGAATTATGCGTGGGCACTTTCACCACAACAAGCAGTCATTTGCATTTAAATGCAATTGACCTGAGCCCTGCTGGGCATGAGTGGACATTCAGCTCTAGTGAAGAGCAGTGCTGCATGAAACCGTTACCTGGCCATTAGATACTGAGACTGCGAGCGCAGGAACACAGTACTGAAAAGATAATTGGGTAACAATGCTACCATTTTTTGGCCTTTTTGCCACTGTTAATGATACGGATGACAGAAAAAAGGTGGGAAATTATAGAGAGAACATGTCGGATTTAAACTGCACGTATGCGACACATGATCTGCAGCATCAAAGCTTCTGCGAATCATAATTTTAAATAAAAATGGATGATATCTGGCAACACAAGTGGCTGGTGGCAATGCAATGAGGGCCTGTCCATTAAAAAAAACTCTTTAAAATTCACCTGTTATGCTAAATGTACTTTTACGTGGTGTTTGAACATACGTGTATGAGGAAAACCCATCTGCCCCCTTTTTTTTAAATCATAAGCAGTGTCTCACTTAATACACAGATCTAATCGGGAATAATTTTTCGAGACATAACTTACTTTATTGTTGTAACTTATGTACGTTTTTACCATAAACTCGACTGTTAATGCGCAATATGACATTAAAAGGGAAGTTTAGTACTCACATGGCATATGCATTCTATGCTCACCGTTTCAAACGTGCATGCTCAGAAAAACATATATCTGATGCTTATGGCTCTAAATGGCATGATTTAAATGCAATAGACATGATAATCAAAACCAAATAAATGATCTTTGGCAGAGCATCTCAGGTAAAGCATCTCATTTGCATTTAAAGAGCCATGCACAAAGAGTCTGCTTCCTTTGAAAATTGACATTTTTTTAAACTCACCTTTCTTGTGGTTTCGGAAGAGCTCCAGCTGTTTCTGCTGCTGCCGGCGCAGGGTGTTGACGATAGCGATGGCCAATCGCAGTGCTTCCCGTGGGTAACCGTGAGATCTCAGTGCATCTACCCTGGCGCAGGCCGTAGGGACATGTTCTGTGATAGAAACCCCCACAAAAAATCCTTTAACAAACCTCAGATGGGCACAATAGAAACATATTCACCCGCACGCAAAGGGCTAGCGGGACAGAAAATCAAAAATGCCTTTCATTTTGTTAGAAACTCTTGTTCTCGCCCCCAATAAAGCCTCTATTCATTGCTTTTTTTTCCCTTAAACTTGCTCTGCTTTTTTTCTTAATGCTATAGACTGCGTAACACAAAGAGGCGAGTCAAGCAAACGTCTTTTTCCGGCCGAGCCGCTCACCGTGCCACAGGGGCCAGCCGCGAGAGTCAAAGAGCGAATTTTCAGTGTTGTCATGGTAACAGTAGTTGGTGTAGAGGTCGTCGTTGATAATGTGCTGTAAGTGGCTGTCTTGCCAGTGGAGATCGCATGCCTCGATGGCTCGTGTGAAAACCGTCCGGTGGGGCCGGGCGCCCGAGTCTAAGGACGAAGAAGAGGAGGAGGAGGAGGAGGAGAGACAGGGAAAAGGGAAAGGAAATTGCTCTGTCATTCTCAATGCTAGCTCTGAGAGCGAGGCCCCTGGGGGCCTGTCAGTCAGGGGCAAACGGTAAAACCTTCGGAAATAAGTCCGTAGATTAGTGCAGCGAGCTGAACTGTCATTCACAGGTGGTGCAGATACCGACATGACCGCTGCAAGGTGGCATTACATGGGCTGGGCGATCTAGCTGTAGTAAATTACTACATCAAACCAGTTGATAATGTTTAATATGCAAGAACCAAGTAAACTAATTCAGGGACAACACAAATGAATCGTTCAGTTCAAAAGTTTGAGGTCTTACATACAGAATATGCAGAAGTCAGTCTATTCTGCGCACCAAGGTAGCATTTATTTGATAAAAATACAGTAAAAACAGTGAAATATTTTTACTATTTAAAATAACTGCTTCTTTTTGAATATTTTTGTAAAATGAAATTTATTCCTGTGATGCAATGCTGAATTTTCAGCATCATTACTCCAGTCTTCAGTGTCACATGCCACAAGAAACATTTCTTATGGTTATCGATGTGGAAAACAGTTGTGCTGATACATATTTACACGGAAAGTCTGTATTCTTTGATGAACAGAAAGTTCAAAATAACAGTTTTGGTATAGAAACATCATAAATGACTTTACTGTCCCTTTTGATCAATGTAATGCATCCTTGCTGAACAAACATATTCAGTTCTTTCAACAATAAATACAGACACCAAACTTTTGAACAGCAAATGAAGCACATTGGATTGATTAATTCATCGATTTATTGTTTTATTGTCAGCAGAAAGATACAATATATCATAAACATTTGCTATATCGCCCAGCCTTAGTGCATCCCAGATGAAAACCTCTAATTAAATCTACACAACCTCTGTGCCAACCAGTCTAGAGCCCATTCATGCCCAAAATACCCATGCCTTAGGAAAAGGGGAAGTCATTTCTTTGCAATTACCTGTCTGGAGCATGAATATTTATAACAAAACACATCATAAAATCTCTGCAGACGTTGTCGCCTCGGTATAAAAGACCTGACTAATCGAAAAGTTTCAATGGAGCTATTCCCCCCACACCCCAGCCCTTGCTTTCGCCCAGAGTTATGATTAGCACAGCAAGGACAAAAGCCAGGGAGGAAGTACTGAACCGCTGTTATTAGGGGCATTCCATTAGTCACACAAAGACTAATAAAAGGGGCGCACGGAGGCACGGTTGATTAAAACACCCCGTTTCTGCCCCCACCACTATAACACACACACACGCTTACCTTGGTTTCCGTGTGCACCCTGAGGCAAGGCATTGGTTAAATTGGGCAGCTCGTTGCCGTGGTTACCGTCCTCCAAGGGACACACGTCCACACTGTTCCACTTCTTGAGCTGCCTGAGCCAAGCGGCCTTCTGTTCCGGCTTACAGTGGGGGTTCAGCACGATACACATCCACAAGGCACCTGGGAAAGATGGGGGAGCGTCAATACAAAGCAATACGGTTTCTCAAGAAACGGAGGATGTAGGCCTCTCCAAGCAGCCTCCGAATCGGCCTGGGAGGTTCATATGGTACAAACAGACAGAGAGCTTCATTACATCTGACAGACAAACAGATAAATAGTAGGTCAGCTGACTGTTCGACTGAACCTTTAACGCTGACAAACGACCTCAGAGAGCTTGTCAAATCATTTCCTTTATGCTCCGCTTTAAATTTGATGATAATCATATAATCCTGAGTCATTAATGACAGCAATTGCTCATGCACTTTTGCTCCGGCTCACTGAAGTTGACAAGCAATTGGATGCAATTCTTTTGATTGGATGACGTAACTTTCTGTATCTGCACATTAAAAAGATCTATCTATCTGTAATCTGTAACACAATTTGATTATATTACAAACTAAAACCCTCATAATAAGTTACTTTTTTATTGATTACATGATTACATATTATTTAAAATCAAAAGAATAGTTAATATTTTTATTAGTTTTAATGTAATTTTAATTTTAGTGATAATTAGCTGAACATTAAACTCAAAACCCCCCATGCAATTTTTTCGCAAAGTCTTTTTTTGTTTAATGTTTAATGCACTTCATGTTGTTGATTACAACAAAAGTAGTGTATACAATTATATATACTGTATCTCAGTGTACCTCAGTATATTTCTCACTAGGCAAGCTGGCATTATTATTGGCCAAAAATCTGTCTACAATAGCACAATATCTACAAACAGTGCTGCCAATCCTGATAAAAACCAGAAAAGCACTTTTGTTTATTGCAGTAATCAGTAATCTGATGATGAACAGTCCAGCTGATATGTTGCATGGTCAAAAATGTTGGCAGCGAGTGGAGTTTCTACTCTATAAATACGCCACAAAAAAATAAAATAAAAATAAGTTAGATGACATCCATCCAGAAATACAGGCCTCTTTCAAGCCAAAGGTACAAAGAAGTTGAGCATAAAGCCCTGGATCGATACACGTACGTCCCTCACAGGGCAAAGCTGCAGAACGTCTCCGCCGAGCAGCCTCAACCCATGAGGTTCATTTCGCCCCTAATTCATCCCATTGGCTGCATTAGGCAGTGATGTATGGAGCCTGACGCGAGCGCCGTGCCATGCGGAGTGTGTATGATGGTTTAATCACTCCCAGAGTGCTCCACAACGACATACTGAGAATACCTGCAAGACCCAGCTGAGAGATGGAGGAGGGGCGGAGGAGAAAACAACGAGACGGGGGGAGAAATGAAGCGAGCGGGAGAGACAAATCTATGATGGCAGGAGAGGAATTAGATAGCGGCGAGAGAAAAGAGCGGAAGACAAAGGAGGAGAGAGGGAGAGAGAGAGAGATGTGAGGAAATCTGGAGGAGCACGGGAGGCTCGTGGGGGGATGGGACCGAGTTCTCGGCTCTTTGTTTGGGCATGAAGGACAACAGACGTGGAAGAGATGAGAAAACATGCAAACACGGGACGCTGCAGCAGCGTGTCTGAAAAATGCAAATCTCTGAGACTTTAATGCTTCTATGCCAGGAGAAGGTTAGAGGCAGGAGTCAAGGTGCGAATATATGAATTAAATTGTAAGAAATGTAATATATTGTAGTATAATAATAATAAATAATCGAATATTAGCTGCAAAGTTTTTGCTGCACAGCCTACTACTTTTAATATAAATAATAAAATAATTATATATTATAGTTAATATAATATAGTTTTTTTTTGTACTGGGAAATAAAATCATTAAATTATATTTAAAAAATATTTTTTTTTGTATTGGGAAATACAATAATTGTAAAATTATTATTATTATAAATTCTTATTTTTATTGTTATTATTATAAAATAAAAGATGCAAAATAATAATAACAGCCTTTAAATCATAATATATTTACATATACATAATATTAGTGCTGTCAAACGATTAATTGCATCCACAATAAAAGTTTTTGTGTACATAATATATGTATGTGTGCTGTGTACATTTATTATGTTTATATAAATACACACAGATGAATGCCTATATTTAAGAAAAACATGTTATGTTTATATATGAAAAATATTTATATTACAGTATATTATTTTTATTTATATATATAAATATTTTAAAATATATATACTAAATACACATAATAAATATATACAGTACACACACATATATTAAATAAACAAAAATGTATATTTTGGATGCAGTTAATTGCGATTAATCATTAGACAGAGGCATTGAAGTTATAATATATTTAGTGCTAAGTAGGGTTAGAAATCAATCAAACATAACAGAAAATTTTTTTTAAGGAATTTATGAATTTTCTGAGGTTCTATTCTAATAAAAGCAACTAAAACAGAGCCAAAACTTGCGAAATGAAACCGTGTCTTCATCAGGCAAAATAAGTTATTCACTCATTTTCCAGTTGCCCGTAACTTGCCGATAACTAGTGCGCAAACATTCTTAGGTGGCATGTTCTACACTTCCAGCGTAGGGTACTTCAAGTCGACACACACATGTTGCTTCCAGTATAAACATGTATCAAGTGGAAATAACAACTGGCCAATTTCTTACGCTTACCATTCCTAGACAGGCGAGAACGGATCTGCAACGAACAACACAGTAAATACCTCCAACGACAGCAAACAAGACATGATAAAACCCTTCAAAGTGGTTGGTATGACTAAACCAAAGCCAAACTCGTCCGTCACGTCGTCCAGTCCAGTATCTCTCGCTGATTAAAAGCCAAAAATTTTACAGCAGCTGTAATTCATTACAACAAGATCCCAATAAGCGAGGTGTGACGTTAGGGAGGGAAGAACGCTACATGCTAATCAAGACGCCGCTGGCTATTTAGCCCGCCATTGTCTTAAACTTGCTGGCTATACAGCTTCGTGTTTGGACAATGTGAAGGATTAGCGCTCGCTAGTGTAATTATGTCAGCTGAGAGAAGTCGTGGCCTAATTTCCAGCCTCCTCCGTCATACGTAACCTAGATGAAAAGGAGTCGCTTTCAGAACACAGGCCCCTGTGCCCAGATTAATTAAAACAATATTGAGCTTTGCTGAATAAATTCATCCACACACGCACACAATCACGCTCGCGCAGCCCTCCCCCTTCGCTCTGACCGCGTCTTTCACGGGCCTAATTTGAGCTTTCACTCCAAATCTCATCCCTGCTGTCAGCACGCCCATCTCCAGCGCAAAGCATCCCATGGTTCCACTCTCTCAGAAACACACATGCATAAACATAACAAGCGCTCAAGCAATATGGCCTTTTCTATGGAATTGACATCGACCAGGACGACCAAAATAATAATAATCAACATAATACAATACAATACAATACAATACAATATAATATAATATAATATAATATAATATATGGGTGCTAAGGCTGTAAAATAACAAATTATAATATGTAATAAAATGTGGAATAATTATAGTAAATATATTTTAGAATATATTTGAAATAACAATACAGATAATAATGATAATAATAATACAAAGAAGGAAAAATCTTCTGTACTGTGCATTTTCATCATTTATATATATATATATATATATATATATATATATATATATATATATATATATATAAAGACA
>JAUMHQ010053676.1:0-17252 GCA_032361165.1 Enteromius paludinosus | reverse complement strand
AGAGGTAGTACCTGAGCTCCAGGACCGCCCACTTGATGGCCAGGGCTTCCTTTTCTACAGCGGCGTAGTTCTTCTCGGTCTGGGTCAGCATTCAGCTGATGTAGATAATCGGATGCTCCTCTCCCTCCTGGAGTTGGGAGAGCACGGCCCTGAGTCCCATGTCAGAAGCATCCGTTTGCAGAAGGAAGGGGCAGTTGAAGTCCGGGGCCCGGAGTACCGGCTCCGTGGTAAGGGCCCTCTTGATGGCTTGGAATGCCTCCTCCGTCTCGCTGGTCCACACTATCTTCTCCGGGTGCCCCTTCCTTGTCAGGTCTGTCAGAGGGGCAGCTAAAGAGGAGAAGCTGGGGATAAAACATCGATAGTAACCTGCCAACCTGTACCTGGGTTTTGGTGGAAGGCCGGGGGGCCTCCAGAACCGCCTTCACCTTCCGTTCCTCGGGCTTGATCACGCCGCGTCCAACTGTGAAACCCAGGGACTGGGCCTCTGACATGGCGAGGTGACACTTGCGGGGGTTGGCAGTGAGCCCTGCCCTCCGGAGATCCGACAGCACTCTCCGGAGCCGGTCCAGTTGGTCCCGGTCACCCACCCATCTTTTCAGGAGGTTCAAGTGGTACACCTGAGTTTCCTGTCTTCGGCCTGGCTGTCGTACTCGATAATTCACTTCTCCCAGTTTCTCAATCACCGTGTATGGTCCTTGCCACTGGGCCATAAATTTGCATGCTGAGGTGGGGACCAGGACCATTACCTTGTCCCCCGGTTGGAAGGCCCGTGGCCGCCCGGTTGTATCTTCTCTGCTGAGCTTGCTGAGCTTGGGCCAGGTGTTACTAATGGCATGACGCGGTCAATCCTCTCCCTCATCTCCTTCACGTGTTCGACCACCGTGTGATGAGCTGCCAGCTGCCGCTCCCAGGCTTCTCGGGCCACGTCGAGGAGGCATCTGGGTTGATGTCCGAATAGAAGTTCGAACGGTGTAAAGCCGGTGGAGGCCTGGGGAACCTCGCAGATGCTGAACAGTACGTAGGGGAGTAGACGGTCCCAGTCCTTACGATCTTCGGACGCCACCGGCCGCAGCATTTGTTTGAGGGTCTGGTTGAACCTCTCGATGAGTCCGTTGATCTGGGGATGGTACACCGATGTTCTGAGCTGTTTTACTTTCAGCAGCCGGCAGAGGTGTGCCATTAGCCGGGACATGAAGGGGGTCCCCTGGTCGGTCAGTATCTCGGAGGGGATGCCAACCCGGCTGGCCAGCAGAAACAGTTCCTGGGTGATGGCCTTGGACGTCACTTTCCTTAGGGGCACGGCCTCTGGATACCGGGTAGCATAATCGACGATGACCAGGATGTGTTCGTGCCCCCGGCCGGATTTTGGCAGCGGCCCTACGAGGTCCATCCTGATCCGCTCGAAGGGCACCCCGATGATGGGTAGCGGAATGAGCGGGCTGGGGGGAGGTTTCCGTGGTGATGTCCGCTGGCAGGTCGGGCAGGCCTGGCAGAAGCGTTTCACCTCAGCGTCCGTCCCGGGCCAGTGAAACCTATCACGGAGACGTTGGATGGTGTTGTTGGCTCCTAGATGACCTGCCAACAGATGTGAATGGGCCACCTCCAGCACAATCTCCGTCTTGGACTTGGGGAAGGCCAAGAGCCGTTTTACCTCCCCCCTCCGCTCCGCGACACAGTACAGCAGCCCATCCTTGATGATGAAGTGTGGGAGAGGGTGAGGGCCGGGGTGAACTTCTTGGTGTGTGGCGAGGGCTAGAGCGTCTTCAAACCACGGCCAGTCACGTCCTAAGAGTATAGGGACAGCTAAGTCACTCAAGGAACCAACTTCCAACTTCCATGTGTTTCCTCCCTTCCGTAGAGAGACTAGGAAGGTGGGTACTCGCTTTTTATCGCCATGCACGGAGGTAAGGGAAATTTCTCGTTTTTCGACTGGCCGGGGTCCTAACACCTCAGGCTGGAGCAGGGTAATGGCACTGAGCGTCAGCAGTCCAGCAGTCCAACAGGGCCGTGTAGTTTCGAGTATGGGGCCCAGCTCTAGGTGCCTGCTGATGAACCACACAACCAGCCATCCACGCCTTTGATGTAGAAGATGGCATCTGGGTGGGCATCGGCTCATCGTGGAGGCTGCAGGGCCGCAGTACTGGTCGCTGGGTACCCTCTAGCGGCCGTCGATCCTGGACCACCCTTCGGGGAAACGGCGGCGCTCTCTCCCCTGCCTCACGGTGGTAGGTTAGGTCCGCCAGCTCAATGGCTTCAACGAGCTCCTTTATTGACTGCGGCTTTTTTAATCCAACTGCCTGTTTCATCATCCGGGGAAGGGACTGCAAGAGCCGGTCAACCGCCACCCGCTCGGCCACCTGTCTGGCAGATGGTTCGCCTTCAAGTAGCCAGTATTCTGTCAGCCTCAGTAAATTCGTGAAACTGTTGTGCTGCAGCTATTGGAGACAGCCCTAAGCGGCCCAATACCAAAAGCGTCATAATCAGTTAAATCCTCAGAACGTAATGAAAAATAAGCTCTTTGAGCCTCCCCAGTAAGCGATGGGGCCAGCGCCGCAGCCCAAGTGTCTCGTGGCCAATGCTCAGCATATGCCACAGTTTCAAACATCTTAAAAAAACACTCGATATCATCATCGGCTGATAACTTTGGTAAAAGGCGGGTGGCGCCAGCTCGAGGATCCGGTAGCAGGACGGCGTGAGCGGCCGGCAGCCTTATTTCTCTCATTTGTTCTTCAAATCTCTCTTGCCGTTCTACAAGCCGATTGACCGATTGGCCCGCTGTGATAATTCCCAGGTGCTCCAGATGATTTCCAGGGCGACGTTGATGAGCTACTGGGATTCCCGCCACAATACATATATCAACCCAATCTCACAGCAATTCATACATATTTTATGAGGTGACCAATTCATACAAAATCGTACGACTTGTACGAATTCATAAGATTTTTGCTAAATCGTACATATTTTAAGAGTTACCAATTCATATGAATTTGTACAAATGACCTAAACCTAACCCCGCCCCTAAACCTACCCGTCACAGGGGTTTTAAACAAATCGAGGTTGTACGAATTTGGCATCTCATATCAATGCGTGCGAATTGGTCGTGAGACTGTGCTGATGTATAAATATATATTCTCTATAAAATATATATATTTTCTATAACAAGTTAGTATAAAAGTGGATAATATATGCATGATACTAAATAACTGCTTCTGAGATGATGTGCTGCTCAACCAAGACTGCCATCTATTGTGTTGTTCCTTCAGTGCCAGTGATCCACTGAGATCTTTCTCCAAGTCACATGGATAATGAGCCGTTTGACTCTCTTTATATTGTCTCATTCAGTGAAAAACTCCTTAAAGCTGCTGAGGTGGCATTTTTTCTGCTTAACTGTATTCTGCTGAGATTTATAGAATCTCCAGTATGCCCTCCATCCTGGGCCTTTGATTTCTCCTTCTGAGAGTGTGTACTGTAACTGCAGTGTATGTTTCTGATAAGGACAGCGGTGATTGTGAGCCCCGGTGCTTGTATTGTTGTGGCAATTAGTCACTGGTCATTAGCTGTTATGAAATAGAAAGAAAAATAGTTATTTTAGTCATATAAATAAATGGTTCTGTTCGGCAGCACAGCCACGGTAATGTATTCTCAAAAGGGTAATTATAAAATGTTACGATACAGTGCATGCTGGTCTCAGAGCTGACATTAAAAAAGCCTGAAACATATTGTTCAGTTGAGTATGATTAGTGAGCAATATAATGCACAACGAGTTGAAAGCAGTGCAATATTATGATTTATCTATCGTATATTGTTCTCGTGACTTTTGCATATTGTACTAATGAGTGTTTTAGGCAAACATTTGCAGGTCACTTCACTTGCTGCTGGTTTTGTTCCAGACTTTTCTCTAGACGCTTCACTAAGCCCCGCCCACTCCATTACTGTTTCTCTCTTAAAGCCAAGCTTTCTAGGGCAACCCATGTGAATTTAAATTACCGTAAACAGTGCACTTTCAATCAGCCACTCATAAAGTGGCACAAACTGAATATATATTATTCTAACACAGGCTGGAATGAAGTGTGACATTGTGAACCTTTGCAAAGCCATTTTCCCAAACAAATTGTTAGATTACAAAAGTAACATGATTACAAAGTGTGCAGACTGAAATACTCAAATACTTTTTACAGTTGCTGAAAAGAGAAAAGCCTAATTTCAAAATGATTACAGTTGATAACATTAGTGTAAGTGAACAGAACTCTTCCTAATATCTCATTAGTACATTTACTACGGTACTGTAAAGCCTTTCGTTACACTCCAAACACCTCAGTCAATACAGTTAATGCAATGACATTACATTAGCTATATTAATTTACTTTGCAGCACATGTGTGTTCTTACTGATGTGCTACCGTACATGTCTAGCTGGAAATGAAAAACACACAGCTACTGTACTGTAATTTGACCACTTATCTGCATGTGAAACTCTGTGTCACTACTATAAATGCCATGGTAACAACGTAATTGTATTTTTAGACATTTATTAATTAAAAAAGAGCCAAATCTTGTCTGGCATTATGCTGATTGGTCAGGAAATAACCAACTGTCCTTTAGGATTTGTGATTGGTTAGGCTATTATATATACAGTATATTAACTAAATACACAAATACTGTAAAAAGAAACTGAGTTTCATTTAGTTTTATTTAAAAAAAAAAAAGAAAATAATAAATTAAAATAATAAATATAATTTCAAAATACTAGAAAAAGAAAAATATAAAAATAAAAGCTAATATCTTATTCTACAGTCTTAATTTCATTTCGTTTAAGCATTAAACTATCAAGCTTTAATTTAATTGGGAAACAACAGGGAATTCTTAAAGTTTCTCTTCATGGAAAACTTGTTTATAAGATCTTCAAATTACAAGTTACACAAGAGGATGGTGTGAGAACGCATTCTGAAGTTCTGAACTGAAAGCAAAATTTCGTAGAAATTAGTTTGTGTCCATTTTGTGCGATTTCCATATAAATGAACACAGTGCAGCACTTCACTCTCAAACATTACGAGCCGGTTTCACAAACGGAGCTTAGCTTAAACCGGGATTAGGTATTAGTTCAATTTAGATATTCAAGCAACTTTTCCAAATATGCCTTATGAGAAAATCTTACAGGTGTGCATATTAACACGGATCAATGACACTGACATGTTTTAAGATATGTCAGAGCAAGATATTTTCTTTCACTTTATTTTGACGGTCCCTTTAACGTATTCTGCTGATTATAAGTAACATTGCACCTACATATCTACTAACTTTCAATAGAGTGCTAGCAAAGTATTAGTAGACTGGTAGGGTTAGAATAGGTTGATATGTACTTGCAAAGTTACTTATAGTCAGTAGAACGTCTTTTGGGAGACCATCAGAATAAAGAGTTAGCAGATATTAATTAGAGAGTTTACTAATATTATAATGAGAGTTATTTGACATGTTGGTGCAAAGCTACTCCATTGTCAACAGATTGTTCAAAAGGGACCATCAAAATAAAGTGTTACCAGGATATTTAATTAAATGGTATATTTTGAGATTTGATAAATGTAGTCATTTTGCAATTTTTCAAACCATTATTCAGTTTCTAAGCAGCCTAAAATAATTATGCAGTAGTTTAGTAATTATGTAGTAGAGTTATGCAATGAAATGATGCAAAGGTTTTTTGAAAATAATTTTTACGGTGCATGAAAACCTTTTGAATTATTGAAATGACACAATTCCTAAACTCAATTATAAATGTTTCTCCAGCACTGCTCTTCTTGATGTTAAGTGAGTGTAAGTCTGCACCTCAGTACATTAAAGCAAATGAATGATATCCTGCTCTAAGGAAACAAATCAAGATGATATTGACGTTAGTTCGGCAGTTCCGCTTGGCCTGTTTGAAGCTTGACTGTGCGCTGTGCAAGTCATTGACTTTCCCCTCCAGAGGTAAAGGTCGAGGGATATGGAGATAGATCCAGTCCTGGTACAGATGATGCTTAATGGACCACCCACTCTGGCAGCACACATGTACAACAGCTGGCCAGTATTGAGTCAGATGTATTCGTTCTGTCACATGTCTCATACTGTGCACAGAAGGTGTGGTCGTCTGAAGAGCCCAAACAAAGAAAAACCTGGAGACTTTAGCTTGAGACAGTTCTACCATCCATCAGCTGAAAACATTTTAATTCACATGGCTGGAACTGATGTCAACTTGTCATTTAATGCCTCCAGTCATTAGACATGTCCAGACAAGCCAGAGACATTTAATGACACCTCCACAAACACTTCACCATTTGTTCTTTAGCTTTGACTTTATTATTTGTAACCTTTATGCACAAGCAGCTATGATTATGTTGTAATGTGATTATGTTGTTAAAATTCTAATGATTATTATTAAATTATTATTATAAAAATATGTATTTTAAAAATTTGTAATAAGGTTTCGAGATTTTATTTATCATCTCATTTATTGCAATTTATAATTACATAACCGTAATACGGTAACACTTTACTTCGATAGTCCACTTTAGATATTCTATCAGAAACTTGGAAAGTATATGTCAACTTATTCTACTAACCCTAAACCCTAAGTAGACATGTAGTTGTGAATTAATGAGAATTAGTTGACATGGAGTTGACATAGTTACAAAGTTACTTATACAGTAGTTAGTAGAATGTCTAAATGGACTATCGAAGTAAAGTGTTACCGGTAATACTAATCCCATGCGAATAGGGCTTAAAACTGCTTTTTATGTGATCCAAACAGTAAAATATAATCTTAATTCCAAAAGGTGTTTTCTATGTTAATAAATGTAAAAATATAATTAATTTACACTTAATTTTCTGCATTATTACTCCAGTCTTCAGTGTCAAATTATCCTTCAGAAATGATTCTAGTAAGTTTATTTGATAGACCATAAATCTGTGAGGCTCTCCTGGCAAATATTGAGAAGATAAAGCTTTTTATATCATGTATGGATGTATTCAGCAAAGTTGCAATAGTGAGGCTGTTGGAAATATTCAATCTGTCCATTATATACTAACTTCATATCATATAAAAAGGTTAAATCTGGCAGCCAACTTGGTACTGTCTGTCAGCATGTTGGTTTCTGATTTTAACCTTTAAAATTACATTTATGCCAGAATAAATCATGGTATGCACACGTTATCAATGCGTTTTCTAAGAGAATTGAAGGTTTTCTTCAAGACACAACCACAGATCTATGAAATGCAGATAGAACTGTACCCGCACCATACAGAGAGGGTCCTCGGCACGTCAGCCTCCTCCGAATCATCGTTAGCTCACAGTGCACAGCACAGTGATTGTTCATGCTTCATTTGCAGAATCTGTTTTATCAACACTCGTCTCTCCACCTGAACCTCCTCATGCAAATAAAAGTGTGTTCTCCTGCAGAGTGAGTGTGTGGTGAAGCAAATTGGATCGAATCTAATTCAGTTCTCACAAGGAATTAATCAATAATGCTGAGGAATGGCTTTCACCAGAAAGTGCCCATCTTGTTTGGAGGGCTTTTTGCATTGGCAGTGCAATCTCGTCTGATAAGTCATGCATCTCCACACTGCAGTGGGCCACAGTAATCAGATGTTTCTCTGCTTTATGGCCCTCCATCATTCTCCTTGTTCTGATTTTTTGACAGTGCAGCACTTGAGAAAGAATAGCTTTTCCATTACAATTTCTCGATTAGGGCTGACACGCCGGCTTCAAGCTCAAGAGGGAGCAGAATTCCCAACACTCAGGCAAAGGTGCAAAGCAGACAGATGGATACGGCATCCAGCACACATGCCATAACTCAGAAAAGGCACGTACTCGCTTACACTTAAGGAAGCTTTTCAGATGCTAAAGTCATCTGTGCAATCAATGGTGAGTGCATCTGCAGATTCGCCGCTGCATTTGTTGTCTGAATGGCATCCGCTACAGATATTCTTCCAGAATGCACCACTTAAAATTGATTTAATTCTGTTTGCAATGCCAAAGAAACTGCTAGCTGTCAAAGTAGCCGGCTGTCTTTCTAACATAGATGCTGTAAATGAATGCCACTGGCTTTGTGTCGCTTCATAATGGCAGCGGCGCATCTTGGGTGTTTGGGTTTGTGCCGTTGATAAAGGTGCCCTGCGTCGTAATGGCAGTAGATGTTCCCGCTCGTGACTCCTACAGTATGCATCATGGTCGGGGAGCATTTCAGGCGCACTTTATCAGACTTGTTTGTGTAAACGGACGTATGGGGACCGGAGCCTTTCTCCCCGCCTGGCAGGCGAGCTCTAAATCCATTAGTGACCATTAGTGGCACGCTAAAGAAGCCTCGTTTGTGTTTCCCACCGATAAGACCCTCGCTGCTCCGGACCGAGAGCATCCCTAATGAGTCTGTCTTGCACGTGCCTGATTGAGAGAGGAGCGAGTTGAACGTTGCACGAGGGATAAAGCAGACTATCCCACTTTTGTCAGTGCATCTTCATTGGTCAGATTAATCGTATGCATCTATTCCCACCTTGCTCACAAGGGAAAGAATGAACTGACTAGTTTGGACACCCAGCAGGGAAGAATTCGTGACAAACAAGCCATGTCCTGCTGGTCCGAGTGGCCACTTCAAAAGCCCCTGCCCCACTTTTCATGTTCCACCGAGCATGCACGTGCAAACACCCGCGCAGATGACAAGCAAAAGGAGAGGAAAGCACACATCGTGTTGGATGTTGTCCTGCTGTCTCACATAACAGCTGACTTGAATTTAATGAGTGCCTCCAATTCCCTCTGAATCAAGCCCAGAAACCCGCTCTCGGCCGGTGACAGTTCAGACACAATTAGATCTTGGGGTGTAATGATTTTCTGATGAACGACTAGTTAAGGAGGTTTTGGAGTATATGCATCACATAGTCACACCAAGCACTTAGCTATAATGTCAACATATGCGCTAAAAATAGTCAATGTCTTTCAGTCAACCTAAATATGTGCAGCATAGCAATTATCACTCTGCTATATCTTTGAGACATCGCTTTTCTTGTTGATGCCATACGTTAAGACAGCTGCACTTTATCAGGCACGGACCAAATTAAGTTTCACACCAACAATGTAGGAATTGCACATCGCAACACCGCACATTGCTCACTGGCAGGGATGAGTGTGTTGAACTGTGGCCTCGTCCAACCATATATGGACACCGGTCAGCACTGTTTTGACACTTTTCTGATCGTTTCACATCTCTGGGGGGGAAGAGGACATCCTAAAGCACTGGGCCTTTCAGTAAAGTGCATTGTTAAAGTGTGACAAGATGGATGTTTGGACCCAGCCTGGTGGAAAACCTGATCCCACTTCACACTTAATGGACTGGCAATGCCGATCCTGGGGGAGCTGAGCAACTGTAAACTGCCAGGGTAAGATGCTTAGCCAACATTTCCATCATCAAAAGAACAGGGCAGGTTTTCAGACAGGCTGGAGGTGGAAGAGAGAACTTTGGAGAGCCCAGCTTGTGTTTTAGAATTTGCTGACATGATAATGTTGGTTGATAGCGATCATATAACATCTTAGTTTTAATATCAGTGTTGGAAATGCAATGCATTTGCATAATCTGGTGGCTTTTTTTTCAAATGACATTTACATTGCATTACATTTGGCAGATGATTTTATTCACAGTGACTTGGACTGATTACCAATTTCCTAATTCTTGCTCTCCGTGGGAATTGAAGCCATTGCATTGTTTGTGCAATGTTCTACTGGTTGAGCGACAGGAATGAAGTAACTTTTATAAAATTCATCAAAGTTTGGAAGAACACAGAAGGTAAGATTTTGGAAGATAGAAGAAATTTCAGTCATTTACATAAAGTGACAATCATTTGTTAACATTTGTTTTCAAGGCCCTTTTTTATTCATTTAAAATGGCGTCTCTAGAAATTCTTCGAAAAATAGAAAACCATTAAGTAACAATGCATGAGTTTTCTGATGATTTGCCACTTTATGGAAAAGAGCAATCTGTAAATAAAAAAAAAACTTACTTTGGTGTTCCTCAAAACAGAGCAAGGCATATGGAATTGGAATGACATAATGGAGCTTAAAAGATGATCTCCCAATTGATCAGTGTTTTGCCTTTTCTTTATTTAAGCAACATATAACGAATTAGTATAGGCCTATTTTGTTCAATAAACAAAAAAAAATTCTTTAAGTCATTTGGTAGACATGACTATTTATGTTGTGCCTACTTGTGATGTTAACACAATCTTTTAAGTTGAGTGGACTTCAGCCACTGTTTGTTCAGTTTACTCAAAAAAGTTCTTGGCTATAAGTTGCCTTATTATTTTAAGTTAGACCAACTTTTTTTCTTTTTCTTTTTTTGTATACAGTGTATTTTATTTGCACTGTTTTATCAATATCTTTTCTGCCCTAAAAGTGTCAGGATGTCAGAGAAAGTCAGTCTAAGAGATGTCACGGTAGTGTTGGTTGATAACAATTTAACTTCAGAATACTGTAGTTTTATTGTCAGTGTTTTAAATGTAATGTACATAACCAGGTAACACTTTTAGAATAATGATTAAAGTAACATCTCACTTTTATCGAAAGCACCTTAGATTGGATTCAAGATACACATTTCAGATATTGTTGCAATTTTTACTTGAACTCATGATCATTGTATTGTTGGTGCAATGCTAAAAGTGGTGGCTCCATGTTTCAGAGAAGTGTCACAACAGACACAGATTACAGTAATGCAGTCAGGTGGCCTTTACTACTACTTACATACAAACTGCACTTATTGTGCTCATATTTTATTGCAAAACACTTCTGCTGTTCTTTAGGTGGGATAAAGGGTAGGGTTATGACAGCTTTTTTGTATGGGTAGGTTTAAGGGTGGGATAAGATGTAAGGGATGGGTTAACAGTATAATTATAAATGTAATTACAGACATTAATTGTGGATGTACATGTGCCCCGCTCACTCCAAATTCTTCACTAACAAAGGGATTTGGATTATCACTTTGATATGGGAAATGCCCTTTTGTAGTTTGAGCTACAAGACGGTGGCAGATATGTAGAATGCAGTTGTTTTTTTGGAACTCATCAAAGTTTGTAAGAATGATTCTGCCCTACACAGTTCATACTTTATTCCAGAAAAGTGCCATAACAGACAGTTAACTTGTAGATTGCACTAGTGCAATACAATAATACAAATTACTCATGCTGCGTGGTGTGCAGAACTAATGGTATTAGGGGTTCAAGCATACTGTAGGAGGCCTATTGTATTTGTACTGCTTTGCTATAGTTTTTCGTTTTCTGCCCAAAAAGTGTCTGGGTGTCAGAGACCGTCAGTCTTAGACATTTCCATGATAATGTTGGTTGATATATCAGACGTTTGCAGTGAAATGAGATGACAGTCATGCCCCGAGACTGGATGATAACCAGCCCTGTTTCAAACTTACAAAAGTTTGTATGAGAGACTAACTTATACAGTTCACATAAGGTGCAGGAACCCAATAGTACTTTACTGTTTTGCCAATTATTCTCTTTGCCCTAAAAGTGTCGGGGCATAATTCATATGTGTCTCAAACTTGGCGGGATGTTTCCAATAAATATATTATATTTATATATTAAGTATTCAGACATCCCCACACATGTGTTAGACATGAGGTGTCATAAACAATCTTAATCCTTATGCAAGCACTACATGAATCTGTATGTGATTTGTTTACAGCAGCAGGGACAGGGCGCCTGGTTACAATCGAGGGAAAGATGAATGTGGCCACGTACAGGGATTACCTGGACCAAAAGCTTCTCCAGAGTGCTCAAGACATCAGACTGGGCCGAAGGTGTAACTTCCAACAAGACAATGACTCTAAGCACACAGCTAAAATAACGAAGGAGTGGCTTCACAACAACTCCGTGACTGTTCTTGAATGGCCAAGCCAGAGCCCTGGCTTAAACCCAATTGAGCATCTCTGGAGAGATCTAAAACTGGCTGTCCACCAACGTTTAACATCCAACCTGACAGAACTGGAGAGGATCTGCAAGGAGGAATGGTAGTGGATCCCCAAATCCAGGTGTGGAAAACTTGTTGCATCTTTCCCAAAAAGACCCATGGCTGTATTAGATCAAAGGGTGCTTCTACTAAATACTGAGAAAAGGGTCTGAATACTTAAGACCATGTGATATTTCAGTTTTTCTTTTTTAATAAATCTGCAAAAATGTCAATAATTCTGTTTTTTTCTATCAATATGAGGTACTGGTTGTACATTAACGAGGGAAAACTTGAAAACTCATAACTTGATTACTGCTTGAATCCTGCTGGTTGTTGCTTGCGGCTACGGTATTTTACAACCCAGGCTCATTGGAAGTACGTGCCTCTACATACATTTCTGCAAACCCATAATGATGTACCTTACTGCACGTTCCATAGCAGTTTCAAAGTGAAATGTCCAGAGAGTGGCGCTAAAACAAACGTTTAATACGTAACCATTTTTTTACTGCTTGAGGTACATTTTGCAGCCATTCGGAATTCAAATATCCGGTGAATGTCGCTAAAGATGAATGCTGTAAATATCATGTTGTAAATGTCCCCTACACCAAACCGAAACCTAAACCTACCTGATAATGTAAAAAAAAATGCAAAGGTAATTGAAAAGTGTATTTGCTGTTTTATACGTCATTCAAAATGGTGCTTTTCACCCGCCGTTTCTCATTGGTTCCCACTTTGAATGCACAGAAATGCTCTAAAACGGCAGCTTGGCCAGACTAACTTTGCTCGCGAAATGTAGCGTCAAAGGAAGTATGGGCGGGCCCAGGCTAGTACTAGTCCTCATTGGCATATAGCTTTGGATAAAAGCGTCTGCAGAATGAAAGGTTACATTATTTCCTCCAATCAAGAGAAGTGATAGTCAAGTTACTTTTTTAATGATACAGTATGCATATGAAAGTACATATGTTTATTTATTGACAGATGCAGTTAAAAACATTTTTGCAATTTAGTGTATTTAAAATGTATTTCAACAATCAAAATGTATTTTATACACTGTATTTTATTTAGTGGTCTGAATAAAATAAAATGTATTTCACTAAATTTAAATTAATTTATTTTTTTTAATATTTAATAGGCCTTAAAATGTAATGAATTTTTTTATTATTATTTAATTTAAATTACCAGTGTATTTTATGACATTACACATTTAACATTTGAGTAAACATGCCTAATTTAGTACAATCAACATGCATATTATTCAAGCATATTATCCATCATCTATTTTAAACTTTATCTACACACATTTAATAATATTTAATTCCATTGGATGCAGTCTATGTTAAAATGCCATCCAAATATTTCACAATGTAATGCTTAATCTTACTTGAGATCTTTTGGTATGTATATAGTGTAACTCTATATACGTACAGTAGATGCAGGTTTGATCCAGCAGTAATTATGAGTGAACAGCCATAGCGGTGGGTCAATAGAGCACAACAGTTTGGTTCCGGAAAGTCAAAATCCCATTTTCTCCCCTTAAAGAAATGTACATTTATCCACAACATATAAACCCATCAAGACAGGCATAATATGAGCTCTTGGGCTGTCAAGTGATGATAGATGCTTCTGTACAAATTGCAACTCAGAGCGATTTCAACTTTCTTTAATTGTGTTTAATAGCTGGTAAAGAATTAGCCACAATCTTGAAGCGCCCAGTTTGTTGGATTCACCAATCAGAGAAATTGCTGTTACCATGGAAACAAGAACTCATCCAATCAAGCATAGCAAATAATATAATGAAATGGGACTTTCAACACTTTCAACTTCTATTTGTATAAACATCAGATACATTGTGTTTAAGAAGAAATCAATCATTTTTAATTGTATAGTTGTTCATGATTTGATTCATGTGATGATTACGGTATTTTTTAATCTGTATCTTTTGTCTTTTTTTATCTTATTTTCAAGTATTTTTTTTTTTCTCAAAATGTAAACATTTTATTCAAATCAGAAAAAATTTGCTGAAATTTTGCATCTCACACCAAACAAGACACCTGAGGCTAAATGTAAAATGATTAGAAAGCAGTGTTAGTATTGTTAACTGAAACAAAAAAAAGAAAAATTTAAATTTATTTTTTTTAATAAAGAAATGACTGTAAAATAAAATATAAAAAAGTTCAAATTCCAATATAAAAAGAAAAAACTATAAAAATTAAAATATAAAAAACACAAAATATTGACATATTATATATTATATAATATTATATATTATATATTATATAATATTATATATCTAAAATCTAATTTACATCATATCCAATACCTCAGAGAAATGTGTTTGCAAATTACTGAATCTATGTTTTAATATTTTTATTTTAGGATTAGAGCTAATTCTTCACCATCCTTTTTTTCAGGCTCCTATGTTTGTGTTTGGTTATTTTTAATAGCAATGAAAAGAACCTTTTCATTGTCATTAATGTGAAATTACTGTTCCTACACAAAAGAGCCTGATAAAAAAGCAACTTTAAAAAAAATAAATAAATCTGCACGCACTGTAGAGGCCTTTGTATCAGCATAATAATAATACATAAATAATGCTGTCTATTTCAGGGTCATAAACAAAACATGTTTGTTTTTTTTTAACATTCCATAATCTCAGTTTCATGAGCATTTAATATCTTAATCAGTTAATAAATACAAAAACTATGAATTAACTAATCTTTCGCCAAGAAATGACGCTAAAAGAGGCCATTACAAGGCAAGTACTTCTAGTGCAGCTGAAGCGATTCTAATGTGACCATCTAATGCGTCTTCAACGCGAGATTGGCGATTTCAAAGCACTGAGAGCATGAAAGCAGCATGTTGCAGACCAACACCGCCTCCATTTGCTGCTGCGCAGCAGATTTCGGGCTCCTAAAGATCTCTCCAAGGAACAGTAGCGCACGTGAGGCAGAAGGTTGACTTCTCCTCCTCTCAGCGGCGGGTCGCGTTGGCTTTGATATCCCCTCAGAGTGTGTCGAGGTGGTCAGCATTAAAAGCGCCTCTCATTCACATTGACCTTTGCTTGGTTCGGCTCGTCCTCCCGTCTCACAGCTCCGGCAGACTCGCTTCTGAAACAAAAGGGCAAGTGGCGGCCTGACACAAAGTCAATAGGGAAGACACAGCGGTATTTGAGCGTATTGTCAGGTGACCTCTTTGTTTACACTTTGAATGAAGGTGGCCGTAAGAGTGTGAGGATAGAGAGGCTTTGGGTTTTGTTGGGGTAGAGAAAAACACAAAAGACCTGTGAATGCTTCCCTACAGAAAATGCACAGGGGTGTCAAAGACATGACACACGGGGTTATTCGAATTAAAACATGGATTGTGTGATACTGTATAACATGGTTGGTTGGTCTCTCGAAGCCACTGCATCTCTGCAGGTGGGAAATATATTATAATGAGCATTTTAAAGTAAACGGTTTGCAAATAACGTTGTTTCGAGAGGATCGCTAAATGAGTAATCACTCACAGCTGGCAGCTCGTTTCCTAATCATCCCTTGTTCACTCGCGCCCAATCAAAACACTCCCCCTCGCTATAAATTCTCCCAGCATTCATTTCCCCGCATCTCGCTTCTTTGCATTCTTCGGACTCGCACGGCAGAAAAACACGTCCTCGCCTGCCTTCTCCGCAAGGACCAGATTCATCAGCCTGCCCTACAACACCTGCTACCACTCTAGCTCAACACTCAGCCTGTCTGAACCTCTATGAGAGACCGCGGCTTCCTATTCGAGGCCTTGCCCGCGGGCTCTCAGATCTTTTTCATCGCGCTAACCACCAAAGCTTTTCAAGTGAAAGAATCCTCATTACTTACCACTCGCTGGCCCTCCGCTATTTTCCTCAGCCCAGAAGCAACAAATCCTGGCAGCGTTGCAACATCTCAAACAAAAGCAGCAAAGGAGTGCTGAATCTGCTGGCAGCGCCTGATGACGTCATACGCACGCGTACCCATGACGTCAACACGGCATTCCCACTTTCATCACTCCTCCTCAGTCTTGTAAAGTATTGCACGCACCCTCTCTCCCATTTTTAGGTCCTTTGATTCATTTAGTCTTTGTTTATTTACCCAACAGTTCATGTTTTGTTTACTGACTAGAACTGTTTAACTACTGTATTTCCTGGCCCTGTCCTGTCTCCGCTGAGACAGCTCAACCCCTTACCTCCGCATAGGTATTTCTCTCGTCTATCCCACCTTAATGGAGGTTTACCACCTCCTTTAAGGTTTCGCCCGACTCTGCAGAGGCAGCCCATCCCCTTACCTCTCTCTACCATACTGTTTCCACAGAGACTTTTCTCCTTCCAACCTTCGCAAGGTTCTCTATCCTAAAGCTTCCCCTTTCACGCCTCCGCTGAGGTACTTTATCCAACAGCCGACAGAGGGAGGAGCCACTGAGGAGCCACAGGTGGAGACGGAGAGCCAATGATCCCGGTTGACGCTGCGGACCCGTAGGGACAAGTCGGAGCCGATGGCGCCGGCGACCGACGTGGAGACAGGGATCTGGAAGGCCACGGTGGAGCCGGAGTGACAGAGGACCAAGGTGACACTGGAGGGAGGAAGGAGCCTGACAGAGCTGGCAGGACAGAGGGATGAGGCGCAGCTGGAGGAGTGGAGTCTTAAATTTTGTGCGAGGGATGGGCACTGGGGGCACAGGTACAGGAGGGTGCATCGTCCGTTGACCCAGATCTGACAGCTCACCCTCAGCCTTGGTGAAGTGGGCGGAGCTCCTCTCCGCGCTCATTCTGTCCTTGGCGATCTCCACCGTGGCAGGCTCCTTGGCCGGCTCTCGCACCTGGTCTGACGTTTGAGGCTCATGCTCCTGGACGATCCTCAACTCTGTCGCTCCTGTTGGTGATTGCTCGTCGGTCGCTGAGTCTCCGTCATCCGTAGGCTCGAGCTCTGCACTGCGGGGAGATGGTGTGCTGGGCTCTGGGTCAGGAGTGGCACTGGCGAGCTCTTCCATGGGACAAACGGTGAAGGACGATCTGTTCCTCGCCAGTGTCCACTCCATGAAGACGGCAAAGTCCGCTCGAATACAAATTTAATTGTAGAAATATCTTTGGCATGACACCATGGTAAAAAGTATAGACTTAAAGGTGCCATAGAATCCATTGAGAGAATATTTTAAATTGTTCTCTGATATGTACATAGAAGGTATTGTAGGGTTATAAAGGGGAATTAATTAACAAATTAATTTATTAATCAATTTTGGGGAACAACCTTACATTTAAAATTTTTCCTTCAAATTAGCTC
>JAUMHQ010053110.1:0-17396 GCA_032361165.1 Enteromius paludinosus | reverse complement strand
GGCTCAATGTGAAATCACACACGGCACAATACTGGTCTGTTGGACTTGGTTGAACAAAAATAAACAATATTTTGTTGTTTAAGCTTATGTATTCAGTCATTATTCAGTGGTATACTTCATGAAAAAACTTACTTCTCACTGTTCTCAGGTCAAATATTTATATGTGATTAATTTCGATTAATTAATTACAAAGATCAAAAAATATGTCATATTATCAGCAGTGTTGAAATAGAAATCTTTTTGGGATCTTTCATTTCAATACTGACCCCAAACTTTTGAAAGGTAGTGTACGTGACAAATTAGAACATTTTCTGATGACAGAAGTAGTTTTTTACTCAGAAAAGACTTTCGTCTAATAACCGGTGCTCAATGACATCAGGCAGAAAGTCTTTCTCCTCAGAAACCGATGGTCCTGATTGATAGCCATTTTATCCCTGTCCATAATTTATAAGCCGTTAAACCGTAGGAGTTATAACTGACCCTGTGTTCCAGGCATCCCTGATCTCCCCTTTATTTGAGTCAGACAAGCACACAAGTCGAATGCGTGTTTAACCTGCCTCAACACTAAAACGCTTCTGTCTGTGCCTTTCTTTCCTCCGCTGTCTGCTCGATTACCCTGCCTCCCGTCTGAAACCATTACCCGGTTTGTCTCTGTAGATCTTTCCACTCATTTTAATGGGCCATTTGATTTCTGTCCCATCTAAATGGCCCAAATTACCAGATTGAGGCTTGACACTGCAACAAAAACAAAAGAAGGAAACCCTGACGTTCACTCACACTTTGCTTTGTTTCTGAGAGCTGCCTGTTATTGGTTTAGCACGGAGGCTATGTGACTTTAATGCTTTCCCTTCAATTCCCAACAGCTGTTTTCCCGCTATTTGAGTCCACAGCAAAGCCTGAGTGCAATCACAACAACTGCATATGGTGCTTGTCTTTAGTGAAGCATGATAATGTCTCAGACGCCTCAACTATGTACAGACGGCTCATCTATCCATATGAGTTGTTAGGGAAAAGTGAGGCACCAGTTAAAGGGAATGCAGAATTAAATTTTCTCTCGGCACAGACTGCTGTGTTCGTGTGTCTTTTGGCCTGTGTGTAACCTGTGCTCGATGGCAGCAGGCAACCAATCAGGATCATGCACAAAGAAAGCTCAACAGCAATTAGTCATCCAGTGCCATGTATCATCCCTGAAACAACCCACATCTTCAGCTCTTTCTCTTTTGCCCTTGTCTCATTTATAACCCTCATCCCCTGCTCTTTTTCGTCTGCCCTCCAAAAAGCAGTCGGAGACTTCAGAGGTTGGAAGCCCTCACACTCCTTCCACTCTCATCTTCCCTTCCACTTCCTCTTCTCTATCATTTCTCGTGATTCTCTTCCTATTCACTGTGTAAATGACATGCAGATAAGAATTTTGCTGTAACTTGGCCTATTTTCCTGCGAGGCTCGGTGGCTTTTGATTTCTTTGGCTTTCATCTTCTCTCCCTTCCTTTGTTTTGATCATCCATAGTCTACTCTCAATAATGACCTAAAAAGAGGGTTTGTGTCACATACAAGGTGCCTCTGTCCCGTCTGCATTGTTCACTAAATAACATGCGATTCCCTCTCAATTGAACTCATTTTGACTCTCATTTATATCACTGGAGAGCAAATTGTCGTGGCACAAAAACCACCCTGCCATGTTTTGTTGCTTTGAAATATCTTGTTCTGATGTAATCAGCAATGTTTTATTAATACCTTTCGATTTCTGTATTCCCCGGTTTTCTTTTACATAAAACTTTTGGAAAACTCATATAAAGCTTCTCAGATGTATTTATTGCCTTTTATGCAATGGTGGCTGCCACGTTGTAATTGGAAATACTCATAAATATGAAACAATATATCAGATTTAGACATCAAAACAACAATTTTGCTATCTCACATCGATATTGTCAGTATTGAAATGAATGCCTGAACTATTGTTAATTTTCCTGGACAGACACAGACTCAGCGGAGGATATTGAAAACTGTGTCCGTATCGTTTTCGTCTGTGAGATGTAAGGAAATGAAAACGTAGTTCATTCGGTTGATTTTAATATTTACCTAATACGTTTCCCCCGATTTTGTTTGTGATGAAACTGCATTTTAAGACATGTTAGGTGATTGATGGCTGGTGCTATAAATGTGCTGATCAAAGTCTCCAGTCTGCACTGAGGTTAACATTAAAGAAGGTTCAGATGCAGAAGAATATTAACATTCTTTTGACCATTAAGATGCTGTACTAAAACACATTAAAACTCACAGTTAATTTTAGCTTTCCACTTTGCTACTTGTCAGGTTTCCTATGTGAACATAGTTTTTTTCCCCAAATATGTCTTTCCTTAAAGTACGAAGCTGAAATTGTTCAGTTCTTTCCTGTTTTAGAAACTCTCTATTGTCCCTAGCGGAACTCTATGTAAAGTGTGCAGCTTGATCCATTTTGCGTGTGGATTCAGGTGGAGATGGAGAAGGCGGGTGTCCTCCAATTCTTCTGTCTGAGCGTCCCACCTCATCAAACCATGTCGTCCGCAGGGGTCCCCCTGACAGTATGGCAGTATCAATGATTTCCTCAGCCTGGGTAACAAATGGGGCAGCCCTTGGTCCCCTACGCCTTATATCTAAAAAGTGAATTACCTCTCTAATATCCAGCCTGCTGAGCCGATCAATACAGCGCCTGAGGAACTGATGAGCGGTGACTGGTTTGGAAGCTTCCTCCACTCCCCTCTCGTTTTCTTTGTTTTTCTTTCTTTTTCTGTCTCTATTCTATCTCTTTCACTATAAAGTACCGGGCCTATACCAGCTGTCAGATGGTAATACCATGGTACTTTGATATACTGTATAGGCAATAATACTGAATAATTATATTCACATTTACAAAGGTACATTTTTCATTACTTGTTCACACAGCACTAATTTCTGAGTCCAAAAAATGAACAGTTCAGGTCCTATTGACTTCCAATGTATGGTCAAAAAAATATAAAGTGTTATGCCTTGTTCACACCAAGGATGATAACTATAAAGAAAACTATGAATTTATAGTCCATGGTAGTATTGGCTTGGGACTCATTACTCATAACTTCATACACAGTGCACTTTCAGATTTAAGTTTTGCAGGATGTTTTTATTCACTCAGAGCTGTGTTACACACTCCAGAAAGCTCATTTTCAAAAATCCAAAATAGCGGCACTTTAAAGAACAGGCCACAAACGTCTCCCAGAAAACCTGTACAATTCAATCAATCCAGTGACGACTTTAAAAAATGTTTCCACTTTTGTGTGCCATACAGTATGCATCAGACGTTCAGCCAGCAGTTTCTGGGCATGACGTCTGAGGCTAAGACTAATGAAGATATAGTTCTAAAAATTCTTCTCAGTATAAAAATATAGAGTCCTCACCACAGCTATAACAATAAAGTCACAGAGAAACAATATCGTTGGAGTCACTTTCATAATAATTTTTTTTTCGGGTGTTGGATGATAAAATCATTGACACCCAATCAGAATCAAGAATTTAAAGGGCATAATAGAATGAGCTTAGAATAAACAGACAATATAGTTCTCTGGTGTGAACATTAATATCGTTACATTTATAGTTATATTTATCGTTTTAGGTGTGAACAAGTCAGTAGGAACCAAACTAACATGTTCCAAAAAAAAAAAAAAAAGAAGTTTGAAATTAAATTAGGCTGAGTAAATGACAAAAGTGTGAATTTAGGTGAACTACCCCTTTAAATGAAGTTGACGGTAAAGAGTTTTAATGGTGTGTGTGTGTATATATAACAGGGGTGTCAAAATTAATCGTTTCTACGATGCATCGCGATGTAGACTAGGATGATTTGGTATCGGTTCATTAATACAGTAGACCATAACCGGTTATAAGGTACTGAAACTTCTGATGTCATTTGCCACACACACGCTTTGTCGCAGTAGAATACAATGGCTCACGCCGGTTTCACACAAGTGCATATTTTTTCTAAACTTTTGGCCAAAATCTGACGAATATCAACATTCTTCCATCGCAGCACCACAGCAAGCCACTGTCTAAAAGTAAACAGCAATTTTTTGGCTTGAGAAATCACAAGCTGATAACTGATGTCAGAAGAGAGCAATCCGACAGTGTCTCCCATTGCTCCTGTAAATGCTATTTTGGTTTTGTAAATTATGATTTCATGTATATACATTTGTTCAAAAGTGTGTTTTCATTGAGAAGGTAAAATTAAAGTTTTAGTATATATACCTGACTGTTGTGTTTATTAAAAAAATCAAATACATGTGAATTAGTATTGAAAATTGAGTTTGCAGTGCATCGTCAATGCATCAAGATATTGTATTGAACCGAATCGATGACATAATAATCGTAATCGAAACCGAACCGTGAGACAAGTGTAGGTTCACACCCCTAATATGTGTATATGTATAGATATTTGTAATATGGCATATGAATCTCACATTTGTTTCGACAGTTTTCTTCGACCGCGTCTAAATCTTCTCATTTTGTTCATTTTAACTGCTATAACCGAGCTGCACCTTTTGACTTTCAGCTGCTCTGCCAGGATTCAGACTCGCTTCTAGTGGAGGCGTCTACGCGTGGCGCGGGCGTGCTTCCCTCCAGTGCTAAATGTGTAGTCATTGCTCGGCAGCATTCATAAATATAAACAATCCTCCATCTGTTAACGCACATTTTGAAATGTCACATCTCGGTCTGTGACAGATGCATCTGCTTTCACTCCAAACAGTCTCTCTCCGAGGGGCGAGAAAGGAAGCCTGTCGATTAGCAACAGCTCCTTTTGGAGCATAGCAGCAGCATGCGCTATTATTTTAGGAGTTCCAAATGAATTCAGTTCTGCTAAACAGGCTAATTTCATGCTCTTATGAACAGACAAAACTCTTCCGGCTGGCATAAAATGTTTGTTGTGCAGCATCTGGAAAATGAACACAGTGGATGTCTGTGATGGGCCCTTGTTTACAAGAGGAGATGTATTAGAACCTAAGAGCCCTGAATCTCCTTCCCTGGGTGTTTCTTGGTGCCAGTTGTGACATCATTACAGACGTCTGACACTGAGGTGTGTGTTTCTCGCCTAGCAACAGTGCAGGTACTAGGTACTACTCAGAGGACACAAAGGAAAATTGTATTGAAAAAGCAAGCAGTTCAGGTGAATTTATCTCTATTTCATTTAACTATAAACTTTTAAATTTGGTGACAAAATTTAGAATTAATTTTTTTTATATAATTTAATGGGGTTTATTATGTTTAATTTAATTTATTTTTACAAAACACTTCTTTTTACAAAGTTTCTCCTAAAATCTGTGAGATATAAAAATACACTTTCAAACATACACATGTACAGTAAGGTACAGAATAGATTACAGTACAATATATTATACATATTTGATCAATTTTATTATTATTATTTATTCCATTTGATTGTTCAATAAACCAAGTAATTGTAAAATGTAAAACTGCAAAATAAAATAAAATAATAGTAAATTCATTATAATAAATGTAATTAATTGATATATAATAGAGTTTGTTTTAGGTTTTTTTTTTTTTTGTGGAAACAAAAAAGGCAAAAATGACACTTATAGAGCCATAAAATTAATCAGTATAGCATACTACAGATATTTTGAAAAGATGTAAATTGTAGTCTGCAGACTTGAGATGTTATCGATGTATTTAAACTTGAGACACATTTAAAAATAAATAAATAAATAATTGTAATGGGAAGGAAAGGTGCAGTGCTTAAAAATAATTGACTGCAAAAATCTAAACAAAACAAATGAAACTGAACCCTGGGTTCATGATTAAAATGATTCACCTTTTGTTTTATTCGTGGCGCAGTGGGTTGTGCACTTGCTCATTATACATGAGAGCCGCTGTGCTCAGGGGAATGCAGGTGAATCAGCTTTCCTGTCTAACAGTTACATATTTGCTATTGACGCTGTTCCAGAACCTTCCCACACAGACAGTGTTTTAAGTTATCATAAGTTTGCTCAAAATGTGAAGATTTTTCCAAAGAGTACGCTGCAAAATCATGCAGACTTTTACAATTGTAGCCTGTTTCTATGGCATCTTTTTATATATACCTTGCAGATAAGGCATTCCCATAACGCACTGCAACCAACCAGTTATTGGCTATTCATTTTTTACTTCCACACTAACCTATGAGAGTTCCAGCCACCATTAACTCAAATATTGGGATGGTATTCATGGACCTGAAACTTCTGTTATATTTATTGCTGACCTCCCGTTGTGTCAGTCTGCTGAGAGTAAACCTACTTGTTAAGACAGCCAATTAGAGCATGTGTGATGATCCGGACCCCTCTGCCGGTCCTGTGGTCCAGTAATTGCTGTGACAATAACAGAGACTCCAGGACTCACCAGAGTGAGTGAGATCTGTGTGCCAAGTGCTCCACATGTCCTCTGATCTTTTCTATAACAGACACTAAAATAGATTTTTACATTTATTGTTATTAAATTAATGTATTTATTTATGTTTAATTAATATATGAATTATTTTATTTTATGCTCTGATTCATTTACAAATAACAACGATAACATTAAATAAATAATTTAATTAATCAATTAATTCAAAGAATATTCATTTAATTGACTAATTGTATTATTTTATTATTCAAATATATTTAACACAAAAAGAAATCAAATTAGGTATTGATAATAGCTTTGCAACTTTATTAGTATTATGAATAATACTATTCATATTAATTTATTAATTAATACTATATTAATATATACATACATACATATATATGTATGTATGTATGTATTTATACTGTATGTGTTTACTTAATTTTGAGTTATGTTAGCTATAGCCTCATATATTAAATTCCTTAGATCCACAATCGATTGTCTCTGTGTGCTGCTCACAACCCGAAGTCACTGAATGTTTATCATTTGACTACAGGCTAAATTCCTGCTAGTACTGCAGAGAAGGAAAGCTATCCTTCCTTGGCAGGAACTAACCTTTCCTAGAATTGATAAATAATTATATTATCTGCTCTGTGGACGGACAGATCAAATAATTGTTACATTAATTCTGCTACAGTTAATTCTAAAATCTAATCTAAATATTTATTATTAATTATAACCAGTTATAATTCATTATAAATATTCCCCTCTTGAGCTAATTTGTTACAGTACCCCTCCGAGGGCAAAAACAAAATCACATTTGTGTGACATTAACACTTCTCCTGTGATGACATCACTTCATAGCATGCCAACACCGGATGCTACTGTAGCTGCGCTTGAGATAGCTCCAAGCCATGTGGCATCCATAGCACTTATTGTCGTCTTTGTGTAAACAATGCTTCTAAAAAAAATTAACTGCATTAAAATAGAAGAAAACATCTCAAATTCTCACTTTCTGAAACTTTAGCCACTTCTAATAGGCTTAGCCTGTGTAAATAAATAAATAAAGTCTATCCCTGGTAGTCTTAATCTTCCATTTTGTTCTGCCCCAGTCCAGATATCACGGTGCTAGCCTGAGGGAAATATTGCTGTAGCTCTCGCCTGCAGAAGCCCATTTACTGATGGGAAGATGATTGACAGTCATCCTGGGGCTCAGTCTTCCCATCTTGATCCCCTCCAAACGCCCTCTGATTGCTTTCCGACAACAAACAATCCCTGATGATGGAGACTTATCCCAACACGGCCACTGGGTTTTGTAAGCATAAATAAATAGCATGTGTAAGAAAACTAGCATGACTTCAAAACAAAAGCCCTTCTTTTGTAAATGTGCTGTCATCTATCTATCTATTGTCTATCGATATACATATATTCTTCAAGTTATAGCTGTGTCTCTATTATATTTAGACTTTATTATTACATTTTTGCATAGAACATGGCACACACTTGATGGATAGTAATTGCCTTAACAAACACCGCTAATTACCAGCAAATATTATGTCTTTCCATTCATTTCCTAAAGCCCTGACAGTCCTCAGTGTTTTAACAATGGTAGGATGTATTTCCAGCAGAAACGGTTTTATTAGGAACCGTGGGGAGCATTCGGCGTGTCATAATTTCTCTGTGTGGATATGTTCATTTGTTCATCGAGTAAACCAAGTCTCTGTTTTCTAGTGGAACAGCAGTGTTTTAGCTGTAGTCGGCCCTGCTCAATATGCCTGTCTTCAATTGCATTTCACGGCAAGACTATACAAATATGCTCAAGCACAGTCAATAACTATATATCATGATTTGTTCCTTTGATCTGAATATGTTCATGAATTTTTATATATTGAGCTTGCATGAGGTCAATGGACCCAGGCAATATTTTTAGAGAGCTCGCTGCTGGATGAAATATCCCACCTTTGTTTGATTTGCATATACAGTGACTCAGTGTTAATCTTTTCAGGCAAACTGCTGAAAAAGGTTTTTTAAATTTTGTGGCTCTTGATATATATATATATATATATTAGGGGCTCCTAATATATACAACGGGGGAAATAAGTATTTGACACTTCAGCATATTTATTAGTAAGGGGATTTCTAAGTGGGCTTTTGACCCAAAATTTCCACCAGATGTTCCCATCAAGTCAAATATTGAATTCATGAAAAGAAATCAGAACATTTAAGTATACAATTTGAGTCAGAATGAATAAAGTGATATGACAAAGGGAATAAGTATTGAACATATGAAGATAACAAGGTGAAAAATGGCATAGAAATCCAAGAAATCTGTCTGTATTGAGAGAGAACCCCTGCCCCATATCAGTACTAATTGATATCAGCTGCTTTAGTCCTAATTGATGGCCTATAAAGGCTTCTCATTATCCAGGAGGCACACAGGAAGACTTCATGATGGGTAAAAACAAAGAACTCTCCCAAGATCTTCGTAATCTTATCATTGAAAAGCATTCTGATTTCCAGAATGTTGAATGTTCCTTTGAGCACTGTGGGGGTCATTATACAGATCTGGAAAGAGCATCACTTCACCATAAACCAGCCACGATCAGGTGCTCCAAGTAAAATCTCTGTCCGAGGAGTCCAAAGAATAATCAGGAGAGTTCTCCAAGAGCTAAGAACCACTCGGGCAGAACTTCAGGAAGACCTTGCATCAGAAGGTACTGTTGTTTCAAAGAAAACTATAAGCAATGCACTGAACCGCCATGGCATCCATGCACACTCACCACGCAAGACTCCATTGCTGAACAAAAAGCATGTTAAGGCTCGGTTAAAGTTTGAGAAACAGCATTTGGAGAGGCCTGTGGATTACTGGGAGGCTATAGTATGGTCAGATGTCCTTCTACATACCATGTTTGGAGAAGAAATGGCACTGCCCACCACCCCAAGAACACCATACCAACAGTTAAGTTTGGGGGTGGATGCACCATGGTTTGGGGCTGGTTTTCAGCAAGGGGTACTGGCAGACTTCATATTATTGAAGGCAGAATGAATGGAGAAATGTACCGAGACATTCTGGATAAAAATCTGCTGCCATCTACCAGAAAGCTGAGAATGAAAAGAGGTTGGACATTTCAACAAGACAGCGATCCCAAACACAAGGCCAAGGAAACGATGAAATGGTTCCAAAGAAAGACCTGACCTAAATCCCATAGAAAATCTATGGAGAGAACTGAAGATCAAAGTTCATAAAAGAGGCCCAAGGAACCTTCAAGATTTAAAGACTTGTTTGTGTTTGTGTGGAAGAATGGAAGAACTATATAATGTAGTTAAATACTCTAAAATATTACTATATTAATAAAATATTGATACTAATTCATTAACTTTTATGAGAGAGTTCATTAAAAAGCATAAAACTTTCTTGCCCTAGAATAATTTGTGATTAATTATTATAATTTTTTTGATTGACACCATGGAGATCAAGCGACAGGACTCTACATACAGTATGTTCTTTGTTGTGATTGTCTTAGCAGGACACGAGCTACATGCTTTCTGCCGCCCACCATCACTCACTGTAAAGCTGGCAAGTCAGCCCATAATTTCTGTTGAAATGTGGTCTCATCCATCTCCTGACACTGTCCTGACAACCCCTCACTGTCAGCCCTTCTTTCAGGCCGGCCGTGTTTCTCGTCGCGGTGACTCTGGCACGGACTGAAGGAGAGTAATGGAGGAGTTTTTGTGTGCGGGACCCCTGTCGCTTTGCAGATTGAAATGCTGATGCGTTGAGCAGTCCGTCCAGCTATTTGACTGCTGATGGATCGCGTTTATCCACTGGGCTGATGTTCATTACACCTGTTAGAGAAACGGGACGCAACATGTACACTTTATTTAGCCTGTGTTCTTCTCATTGTGTGACCTGACTAAACAAGGGCTTTTAAACATTTTAATCATAAGAACTCAAAATGTAATGATCCTCTTGCGAGGGACCACCTTCTTTAAATGTAAAGGTAGTTATATACACCTATTTATTCTGTGAAGAAAAGTTGTTAGTATAAAAACAATTTATAGCTATTTTCGAAATAATTATAATAATATGTATTTTTTTAATTATATTAAAATATGAACTGTGTGTGCTGAAGCCAAAGCAGCATTAAAAGAATTAATTAAAAAAAGAAAAATATTTTGAAATTGTATTGAATTTGTTCAATAATAATTAATAAATTAATATTTATATTGATTGTTAATACTGCAATTAAAAATATATATCGTAAATTATAGATATTATCCAAAGAAAATTACATAATAAAAGGGGGGGGGGGGGTCCTTTGAATGGCAAAAAACCCATTTGTTTTATTTATTTACTTACAGTACTTATTTGTTTGTTTTGTTGGTGGTTTGTGTAGCAATTAATTCCTTCAAAAATTCTAAAAGTCTGATTATGAAAGAAGTTTGTGTACTTTGTATGCCTGGATGACACCGTATTCAGTCAAAGCTGTGATACATTTTTTGCATCAAGATGGCTATTTATGTCTGTCATTGGAGCATGATAGATGTGTTTCTGAGAACAAACAAGGCTTTGCCCTGCACTGCTATACAAGGGTTATTGATTTGGTGGAAACAAATCAATCCAACCATTCAGGTTCTTTGTATATGTTTTAATAAGCAGCGAGGGTGCACCGAGGCCTCTGTTTGTATTCTGCAGGATGAGAAGCGCTAAGCATCCTCTGAGGAGGACCAGGGCTTATTCAGGCGGAGTTATTCAGGAGCCTTTCAGACGACCAGTGTCATTCTCACGCTGAGATAGACACTGCAGTGTGAGGTTGGGCAAGTCTTCAACAAAACGTCTGCCGTTAGTGTGCGTTTTGAAATGGATTAAAAGTGCTTTATCACATCACCCACACTGGCTGGGCAAACAGTGAAGCCATTTACGGAGGCGGGCGAGTGATTGATCCTCCAGCGGCCTTTAAGAAAACATAATAGGGACTGTGACTCGGGTCCCTCAGATGATTCACTCTGCCTCAGAAAACACTTCAGGCAAGTTTTTTCGACAAATGCTAAAGAGATGCTTTTTTTTAATGGAAATTTGGTGGCAGTTTCTTTTTCAATATAATTTGTTTTTTTGTTGTTGTTATTTTCTAGAATGGACATTTACTTTTTTATTATATACATTTATTATGTGTTTGTGGCTGTTTGTCTAATGATGATAAATAAATTATAAATTAAAAAACCCACACATTATTATTTTCATTACTCATACACAGCATATTTAGACAAATTAAACAAACATTATTTTTAATTATTCTTGTTCTAGTGTACTACAAAAATAAGAATATATATATTATATGTTTAAGAAAGTATATTTCTAAAATGGTTTTGCATTTATTTTCAAAAACATACATTTGAGTAAATGTGTCACTACAATGGTTTTCCATTCCAAATTTTTTTTCCAGTTTTCAGTGCCACATGATACTTTAACAATCTTTACACTTACTTAAAATTACATTAATATAAAGTTCAGAAGAACAGCATTTATTAGATTTTCATGCATGCATGTTATTTATTTATTTAGATCAAAATCTGTTTATTGCAACATGACACTAAACTGTAGAGCAAAAATCTGTTAAAGATTGATTTTGTCAGTTTTCAGTGATACACTAGTATGTATGACCTAAAGTCTAAAAGATTTGAACCAAAAGTCAGAAAATTCTTATTTTATTTCTTTAAGCACTTCTTAAGACTATACTGTACTTCTAAGCTGTTGTTGTTGTTGTTTTTCCTCAAGAGGAAAATGTCTCCTGGGGAGCTTCAGGTTCCTACATGAATAGCACGCTCAGTGCCAAGCTTCAACACTTGTAGGACCTGAAATCTTGCTTTAAAATGCACGATCACTGCTCTTTAGAGGGATTTCTCGGCGCGTGCATCACATTTATGCAGTCGTGCATCTGTAGGTGTGAAAGTTAGAGCTCTGTTTCTTTCTTCCTGCATTGTGTCTAGGCTTGGCGTGTGTTTCTTAAGACTGATGGATTTGTTTGAATATGTTCTCTGCGTACTCAAAGCCCTGGTGAATAATCCTCCGCTTGTGTAACTGGCATTCACTCAAATGACCCAGGATATTGCAAACACTTCAGTCGCCAGCGTGCAGATCATTAAGGCTGAAAAATGGCACACAAAAGTGAATTTGGGATTTGAGAAATGTGATTTCTTCCGCCACTTGATCGCGGAATTAATCTCATGCCACATTTATAAGTATGTGTTGGCTGGTTATTGCTCTGCGAGTTCCTTTGACGTCTCAAAATTAACCACATAAGAGCCACTTAAATAATTGCGCCTCGAAATGTTCCAAACTGATTAATAAAACAACAAAACGCAAGGCTTTCAAAGGCTGCTAGGCATCCTATTTCCAGTGTCAGACAACGTCTGACTTTTGAAACCGCAGGTGTAAGCATTACACTGATCGTGAGCCAGAATATATTATTATTTTAATATAAACAAATTCATGAAATCACGTCTCGCTAGAGAGAAATTCCTTGCTCTCTTAGCCGTCAATAAACGAGAGTGGATTGGATTTAGCTTGATTAAAATGTTCTGGAGTGCTTGTTATTTGACCCACATTGTTAAATAAGTCAGAGTATTACATCTCATAAGCTTGAATACATAATTGAAATCACTCGATTGCCAGGAAATGGACTAACTTGACCATTTTTGCCATTTGTTCTAAATATTCAGAAACCTTAACCATACCATTTCATTGGCATGTACAGTAGGTAAAATTTAATAAAGCGTCTCCTCTGACTTATTCTTCTCTCCTGCAGGACACAGACCTGATTATGACTTTCAACATCTCCATGCATCGCTCCTGGTGGATGGAGAACGGCCCGGGGTGCAGGGTGACCCCCGTGACCCCTCCTCCCTCCTGGGCCCCGGAGGACCACCGCTACATCAGCATTGCCGGCTGTCTGCTGGAGTACCAGTATGTGGAGGTGGCCCACAGTTCCTTGCAGATTATCCTGGCTGTGAGTACAGTCTAATCCGTTACAGGCTTTTCTGTCCTTTACCTGTGCTTGCGGTTGCAGCTCCTGGTATTAAACATATATAGTCCTTTATTATGCGTCTCTTCTGATTGGTCGGTCGTGGCATTCTTCAGTGAAGTGCTGGGCGTACAATGACAACTAAACTCTATAATTGACTGTTTCCGAGGATGAGAAGCTCTGGTTTAGAGTTGAATTCGGTGCAGCGCATTTGTTTTTGTCTATTTGCAACCTATCCAGATGATTACGCCAACTCTGTAAATAACGGTTCAGGAAATGCTTCTGAATATGAGAGGCATTGAGAAGTTTGGCTGGGCTCCAGTGCTGATATTTCTTGAATGCGGGTTGTTAATAGGAGCTCAGCATGATGCCTTCCTCCGAGTCTTTATTCTTTATCTCTTCCATTACCTGCGACACCTGCTTCTACCCCCCCTCAGCAATCAGTGTCTCTAATGCAATAGTGAAGTGAACCCCCTCCAACGTCAATACAGCAATTCTCTGATTACAAGCCTGTACAAGACTCTCCCTCGGCTTTCATTCTCATACACCGAAATCTAATTTATCACTGTTTTTCCAACGCAACATGAAATCAAAATTGACCCCGTTTACTGCATGATTTATCAGCGCACGTTATTTTGTTTGTTTTCATAATCAACCTGTAATATCTTTTGATTTCGAACCAAAAGATTTTGGTTTGCTGTTGATGGAACCAAGGCCGCAGGGCCAAGGAAAAATGATACCCAATAATATCAGAGAATATTTTTAACAATCCAGCCAAATCCCAATGGATGTAGGGAAGTCGTACAAATTAGTTTTAGCCAAATATTTTGTTTCACTTGAAAAGGTATCACTTTACAGATGTTTAATGGGTAGTTGACATGAAATTTCAAGTGGTGATAGCAATGTCCTGCAGTATGACATGACATCCTTCATTTTTAATTTCATTATTATTTTTTTCTTATTTCTAGTTTAGCTTAGTGTGGTCAGAAAATGTAATCTAAAGAAACAATGACTATTGACGGCACTTAAGTTATATTAGTTATATGTTTTTTGTCAGAGTATCTGAGGAATGAGCTGTAAAGGCACAGTCCTATTGTGGAAAAGGGCGTGGGGAGCAGCAGCTCATTTACATTTAAAGAGACATGCATAAAAACAGCATGTTTCTACTTTCACTCAAAATAGGCATTTTTAAAATTATGTAATAAATGATCGGGGGGTATTTGAGTGCAGTCCTCACAGACACATTTTGGGGACAACTGAGACTTATTACATCTCGTAAAGAGCATCATAATAGGATACTTTTAATATTTACACAATGTAAGAGAAAATGTTACATCCAGTAATTCAAGTATTTTAAGTAAGTACAAATAGTCCATGTACTCTCTCAATTATTTCAGCTCTTAAAAAGACACATTCACATTTGATATACTATAAATATAATAATGATATACTATCAATTGTATCTTTATTTGTAACGTGTGTATTTGAAATTTTAATAATAATTTATCAATGAAAATAATTGCTGCTTCTGCTACTACTTCTAAGAATAAGCAATTAAAAAAATAGTTTTACATGACCAATAATAATATCATGAGCAATATTATCAATAAAAATATGTTGCAGTTATATAGGCAATGTATGTTTGTCATCTACACAAATGCACTGCACATTTAGTTTAGAGGTGTATACAGATATCTATATACAGATAGTATGATTTTGGTTCAAAATACCTCAAGTAACATGTCTTCAGTGTGAGATGAGAGCATTTCTTTGTGAGACCTGTATACTTTATCAGGTGTGATGTCAGGGGGTCAGTAACTTTGATGATGACCACTGGAGCCTCATAAAGAGCTGTAACAGAGCACAGGCAGGTATCGGCTCCATTCACCCCGGTATTTATAGACCTTCCTCTGTTAGCACTGATGTTCCTGTGGAGATATTATACAGCGAATAGCAAAGGAGAAAGGCAGCTGTGTGTCTGTGCTGACTGAGCGCCTGGTGGGAGCTTTTAGTGGCTTTGTGGTGCCCCCTCTCCAGAGAGGAGAGCAGGAACCGCTATTCCCTATTGATGGTCTGATCTACTGCAGGAAGCTATGTGCATTTTGGGGGCAGGGTTACATACCCGCATACAAAAGATTTTTTAAGAAGTACCTATTTCTTTTTCTTTTTTTTTACCATTTTCTCATAATTACAGAGCTTCTCGTCAGTTCGCTTGAGAATGAGAGAATCCCAAGGCTGCTGAGGTGTTTTATAATGACTTCACACATGCCATGTAATTAGGCGTGTGTTGATGAAACAGATCTGAACGTGGCGCTGTGGAAATGACAATATTGAAGCACACCTGCTTCCCAACGGAGATTCACCTTCTGACTGTGAACCTGAGGGAATTTGCCTTTTAGTTTTTTTGCTTTTTTTATGTATATATAAGACAGTTGATTAAAAAGTGGCATGAATGTAAGTTTATATTAATATCTCAAGAAAGTCACAATTTGCTCCATTTTAATTTTATTTCAAATTGTACTGTGTCTGTCAATTTGATATTAATATTGACGTACAATATTAATTATATTTTCAATTTAGTTTCTAAATATCCCTATATATTAAAGCTGATATACAAATAGTATTACGAAGAAGAAGAATACATATAATGTATTTATATTTATAGATTATATGGTTTTTTAACTATTATTATTATACACAAACCATATTTTATAACAATATTTACCACTATTATTATTATTTTAGGATAGGAAATCACAAAAGTATTTCATATCTTACATAGTGCACTGCACATTTAAATCAAGGCAATATTCGAATATTGGTATTTTTAACTAGAAATTGTCAAAATAAATAAAAAAATAAACTGTGGGAAAATGATAAAAATGGGACAGAAAAATAGGAGTATATAGCTGTTGAATAAATGCGGAAGAATTTAATCAAATTTGATCATATTGAAAGCCAGTGAAAGTCACCATTTGCCCTCCATTTAATTTCATTGCTGTCTAGGAGATATAACTGAGATCTCATATGTGATTGTTCTTTCCTATGGGTCGCAAAGCACACTTTTTATATGCGGAATAAGGAATATCATTAGGGGCTGTCAGATATTATGTAGGAAGCTGTTGAAGTCATTGCATGTTCAATAATGCTTAGACTTCTAAACACAGAAGCTGTTACAGTAGGCGGAGAACACATGGTGCCAGGATCAATACGACAAAGTCCGAGCTTATTGACGTTTCTTTATTATGGTTTTCAAGTTTTTTAAAGTGCCCCTATTATGCCATTTTAAAGGTTGCTAATATTGTTTTATGAGTCTCTTAAAACAGGTTTACATGTATGCCAGGTCAAAAAACACTTTAGTTTTCTCCAAAAATAGATTTAATTTTACCCCATTTCTAAATGATTCGTAAACGACTCGTGTGAAGCGTCTGTCTAAACCCCTTTTTTTTCGTGAGCCCTCACTGCTGTGATTGGTCAGATGGCGCAGTCCTTTATGATTGGCTACCGCTACAGTGGTCCACAGAGCTTGTACCAAAACTATACTTTCTGACATTACTAGAGGGGCTATCAGAAAGAATACGTCAATTAGTTAGCAAGGACTACCGTGAAAAGTGCTCGCAATTTGCTTTTGTAAGTGAATCAGGCACAACTATACATTATGAACTTCAACGGTGTATAATGCCGAACACTGCGTTAAACATTCTTTATCATTAATTAAAGTGATAGTTCACCCAAAAATGAAAATTTGATGTTTATTTACCTACCCCCATGCAATACAAGATGTAGGTGCGCAAATCCCGGAAGTGTTTTCTTTTGAAGTCTCCCTTTGGAGACGCAAAAGCTGAATACGCATGCGCGCAAGCGATCACTTCCGGGATTTGCGCAATCTATGCCAAAGCGCGTACACAGGGAAGCACGAGACGGATTTTACATGGGTGTCTGTCAGAGGTAAAAAATGATATAAATACTGTTCAGTTTCTCACAACAACCGAT
>JAUMHQ010053035.1:0-17416 GCA_032361165.1 Enteromius paludinosus | reverse complement strand
GCTTTTATGCTTCCTGGCCAGTGACGTCACCCGCCTATGATGTCCCAACTTATCATTGGCTGATTTTACACACGATTTAGAGCCATCACGCTGGAGGCGTTCCCATAGCGTCTCGTCGATACGGCGTCTCGTTCCTCCAAGGAACTAGTGTTACATTACGTGAGACGTTCTTTCCTTTAAAGCACACCTACAGTATTTACCTGTTTAGACAACCTGACAACACAGAATAATTTCCAGAATGCAAACAGTAAAATTATATATAATTACATATAAATGATTTTCCCCCAGTTTCACAGACAAGGCTTAAGCTAGTACCAGACTAAATTGCAAGTTTGAACGGTCTCAGATGAAAATATCTTGATCTGACATATCTTAAAACATGTATGTGTCATTGTTCTGTGTTAAAATGCACACCTGTAATATTTTCTTATAAGGCATTTTTCTAAAAGTTGCTTAAATATCTTAACTTAACTAATGCCTAGTCCTGGCTTAAGCTAAGCCCTGTTTGTGAAACCAGGCCATTTTGCCATAAAGTATGGGAAATAATTTACAAAAAAACGTTTCTCTCTAACAATTTATTGTGGTCTACACTGATCCGAACAGCTTTATTTTGAATACCAATTGTATCGCTGTCCTCACTAGATATCTGCGATTAACTCATCTGTCAGCATCAAAACTTGAGACAGGTTCACTTCTCTATCGCTTTTCTTTGGCTCACTCTCCATTTCAGTGAAATCATGAAATAAAATGCATCTGGATGTGTTATACATATTCTGACAGTTTGGATTGTTTCATATAAAAGCAGGAGACAAGAAGATTTAAGTCTGCAGACCCATGATTAGAAAAATCTGGAAGTATCAGGGAGTTTTGAATCACTATACATGTTCTGAAATATTTAATCTGCTAAACTTTGCTAGACCTTGCTCAAATGTAGAGAAGTCTGTCGATTAACAGTCTTCCAGACACAGTAAATAAATTTGAAACCCACCCTGCAATTTTTTGGAAAATTATTTCTAAAAATGATCCTTTACGGTAAACATGAACAGATCATTGAAAAGTCATGGAAATCCATGGGTGAACAAGTGTGGGAACCCTAAATCCTAGAACCCCTGGAGTGGATAGTTTTGAAATGCATATTGCTCATTAAATTTCATGGTCATAAAATATAAAGAATTCTGAAACTATAAGCAAGAAGTACAGACCATGCTGCTACTCCACCGATCATGCACATTTCTACTCAGTTCTTCACTCTTATTTCACTTCTTGCTGTGCTCACCTCACTGCGATGTCTTGCAGCTGCACGGCAGGGTTCAAGAACCAGCGATGCGATGAGCTGGCCAATCCCTGCGATTACTACTGTCAGAATGAAGGAATATGCACAATAACTGCCCTTAACAAACCTCGATGCAAGTAGGTCCCACTGTTCACCTGATTCAGACACTCCATCTCCAACAGACTCCATCCAACCGGTTGATTTAACCTCCACGCTTCCCCACTGTCCACTTCCCATGATCCTGGAGAACCCACATCCCATAATGCACAAAATCTCATTTAAGATTCACTGTATTTGTTTGGTGTCTGTGTACTTTTTTGTCTATTTTGTTTGTTTAACATCAAGTCTCAGCTTAGGAAGGAAGTGACATACAGTCAAACAATTTAAAAATGTGTCCACACTGTTTTTAAAACATTGTACGGGTTTTAATATAAATGATCCAGTCTTCATCCTCACATCATCCACTGATAAACAAACATCAAACATCTGTTTAATCATAAACATGACCCCCACTGGACTGCTTCCAATTACAAATAAGATGATTCATGACTTTTTTTCTGCTTTACTGCTCGCCGTCTAATGAGTGTTTTCAGTTTGTTTGCATGTTTGCGTAGGCTTAAAGTGATAGTGCACCCAGAGCTGCATATTTATTTACCAAATTACATACAATAACTACAATCTATAAAATAATTAATACTCTCTCTCTCTTTATATATATATAAATATATATATTAATCTAGATTAAAATGGCTCATTTTAAATTCTGCCAATGGCATTCAGAATATATGTGCTACCTAAATAATGACTAAAAGTAAAGCCCTATTCGGACGGGACTAGTTTTACAGGGGGTAATTAGACAATGTCCAGCTCCCAACCCCAACTTTGTGAATAGATTAACGGTGCTATTTTTTAATCGCGCAATAAGAGTCTCATGTTAGCACAGCACGTTAACACCGATAATGGCCCACCACTAATAAATATATGTATGTATATATATATATATATATATATATATATAAAGAGAGATATATATACAGTAGTCAACATTGGCAGTGGATCAAAACCTTTCATTAAAGTTGTCCTAAGACAAGAATAGGTATTGTTATAGGTGATGATCCGCTTCGAATGTTGACTGCTGTATACATGTATGATGTATGAAGTGTTCATTTTCAAAAATAGATGATGCGATTTTTAACAACTTTCAAAACTAATGTTTTTTCATTGTGCATTGCAATTAATTTAAATTATACTGCAGTTGAGTGTTTTTGATTAGGCTAAAAAAAAAAAAAAAAAAGACAGTAAAAACACTAATATTGTGAAATATTACTACAATTTAAAATAACTATTTAAATGTATTATTATTATTTTAATATTATACTATGTATATTGGTTTGGTTTTAAGGCTTTGTGTGAGTGAATGAAAACATAGTTGTATTATTGGGTGAACTATTCCTTTATGTAGAATTCAGGCCTGTTTTTAGTTGAAAGTCTGTTTAAACTGATAAACTTTTTCATTTGAAACTGACGGTCGTTTGTTCACTTTTCTGACTTGGCTTTTGTTTGTTTTGACTCTGTTGTTTTAAATCAGATGCTCAGCTAATTGGTCGGGGACGCAGTGCGAGAGGCCGGCCCCCAAGAGCAGCCGCTCTGATAACACAGCTGGAGGTGAGCAATGAAGAGAGCTTTCACACTTTATAAAGAGCTCTCCTCTACTAATTCAATAAAGATTCAGTCCTTGAATTATTAAAATGAAAAGATCCGTTATTTCATCAGTCAAATGACACATCTGAATATACATCTGGGCTTCGTGTTAAATATTGGTTTAATATCTTTTCAGCTGCAGTAGTGTTTATTTAATTTCGCTTTGATGGAGTATCTAATAATTTCCTGTTCCACCTGCATAGACACCTGGGGAAATAGACTTAATAGTGGCTTTTGCTTCTGGCTTGTTTCTTGTGCGAAACAGGAAGTATAGCTATCATTGTGCCATTGGTCCTGCTGGTCATTTTGATTACTACAGTGGTTACAGGTGTCTGTATCTGCAGAAGACGACAAAGGTACTTTTTTATGCAATACATTTATTTCATTATTTATTTGAAGTGATGATGAAAGTATTAAATACACAAAATAGTTGCACAGAGAGCGCATTGTTTTCTACTGCATCAATCCTTGCTGTTTTTCTAAGTGTCACTGTAATCATGTTCATTTGAAAGCCTTAGTAATAAGCCACTTTGTGTTTGGAAAGCATGTTCAAAAAGTCTCCAGACATCTGCAGTTATTTCAAGTGCTTCTGTGTCACAGGGGGAAACATGTACAACGGCAGCCCATAACTAATGGAGGCATTAATGTGGAGATAGGCAATCCATCCTACAACATGTATGAGGTGGACCATGACAACCACGCAGATGCCGGAAGCCTTCTCAAACCAAATTTCACACTTGATCCCCACAAGGTTTGTGTTTACCATTTTTTTTACCCTTAATACAAGAAATCTCTGAGGTTGATGATTTTGATCCATAAATATCAATGTGGTAGATCCAGAAAGAACATGTTTCTGTTCTCTCCTGTAAAATATCTGTTGAATAAATGACAAGTGTAAATATGTAATATTAACTATAGCTTTACACCAGGGCTTTTATCTTCTGCCTGCATCCTCCCACCCAATGAAGAATATTCACTGCTCTTGCGATTTCCTTTACCTTGAGAATTTGCCTCATTAAAGCTGCAAGCGTATTTTTTTACCCTTGAGCAGAAATAACTCCGACATCTGTTTCTAAAGTCTAATGCCTCTTAAAAGCAATGCTATATTGCCAGTAACAATACTGCTTTGTCCTGTTTGTTTCATGCTACTGTATGAACACGTTTCTGTCTGAATAGCAGCGTTTATGTAGATGTTGTTTAGTGACGATGCATGCTGGGGCAACTGTGTGTGTTCCAGGGCTGGTGTGTAAAATCCAGTGACAATTGCACGCTGAATATTCACTCTGTCCCTAAGGAAGTAATACCTGGACAGGTGAACACTTTGGGCTCCTTTGTCTCAATTATTTGACTTGAGTATCACAGACGTTTTTGCATGCATGTGGTGCTGTGATAGTATTTGCATGGCTTTATGGCTCAAAATGTGCTGTTATTTTCGTTTTTAGTGGTTGATTTATGCAGGTGGTGAGGTTGATGGGGTTGTGAGTGACAGATATAAAATATTTATCATCCTCTGCTGACATCAGCATGTCACTATAAGCATGATTAAATATGCTTTTCAAAGCACCAATCCAAATGATGCTACAGAAACCACATTTGAGTCCGGCTGCAGTGGAAGCAACTCCTTGAACCAACTTTCTAAACTCCTGCACAATTTTTTTTTTTTTTTTTTTTTTTTTTAGTATTATTTAATTCATTGAGATTCATTGTAAACCACTTTTTTCCTTCATTATGTTTTCCTAATTCTGATTTGACAAATGTCAATGTTCCACAATTTTTCTTTTCCAAACAGCCAATGAACTACTCCAATCCGATGTATGCGAAGATGTACCTCGATGGTCAGAACTGTCGCAAACCAGTCATCAACATTGACGAAAGGAGAGAGCTACTCCCAAAGAAACTTGAGGGGACGATTCGAGAAACCGCCGCATAGCCTGACTACACTTTGTACTCTTTTTTTACTTAAATGTATAAAATGTATAAAACACAAGGAAAACAAAAATTTTTCTATTTCCTATCAGGTTCCCAGATATCTTGTTCATATTTGGTTTCTTGGCACCATCAGCATTGCGCCTTCATATCTGTTGCGATATTTGGAGACATACTTGTCCATTTTTTTTTTTTTGCGTTATTATTGTACTGCACATGTGATACACAACTGCACATTTGCACCCTGTGGACAGTTGACAAAACTACAATAGCAAATTCTTTGTATTGTTTTGTTTTTTAATTGGTGTGTTCATTTCTTCCTAAACTTTAAGTCCATTGCCTTTGGGCATCATGACAGCTTTGCCTTTTTTCTTTCTAGTGTTTACTTCACATTACACTGTGAAAGTTTTCCTTTCCTTTTAATATTAACCTCATTTATCATATTTAATTATGCTAGAAATGCCATATTTGTGCCATCTATAAGGGTTTTTGTTATATTCATGTAACGTTTTCTTCTTTATTTTCCCCGCTTTCTTCCACAACATAGGGCTACACGAGTCAACCGCTTGACTTCAATCAGTTCTCATTGAAGAATTGAGTTTATATCTATCAAGTGTTGTTTACTTTTGCTTCATGATGTATTTTTTCATTTCCACCACCCAGAAAAATGCTGCAATTATAAACCGTGTTTATGAACCCCAACCATGTGGCATGCTGGGATAGCTGAGCACTGAATAGAAATATTGACCAACTGCAGTCTGGTCTACGGCTCGACTACATTCTTGCAGAGATGATGTCAGTTCGATGGTAGTTTGAAAGAAGACTCTGGAAGAAAAAGCTACTTTTCTGCTACATTGCCTGCTAAAGCTACATTCTAGCTCAGCAATACAACTACACCGGCTTCTTCACGCAAATTAAAGCTGACAAAATCACTGACTTCATCACTGTTAGACAATAGACCTAGGACAAGATATCATGTATAGGTCACGGATCGTTCTTGACATGTCATGGAGACCGGAGAGAATCAAACTTACTGTTACATGGGAATTTAAGAGATTATGAATTAAATCATGTTACAGGTTACTTTCAGAAGGGACGCTACTAAGATTTTATAATTTTGTATTTGATTTATATGTCGTTTGGCTGCTTGTATTTTGGAAAAAAATGTATTAAATGTAAGTACTTTTTATATAAAAAGCAAATCAATATAAAAAATAAAGACATTTTATTTCCATTTCAAACAGGATTCCTGTTTCTCGCTATACTTCACTTCTTCATTAAATTCTAGCTTTTGCTTTGAGTGACATTTCTTGCTTTGTGCTTGGACAGGAGTGACAGAACCAAAACCGTTTGAGATGTGAATCAGTAAGTTGAAGTTGGGGGGCTCAGGCTGCTCAATGTTGGCAGGAGTGAAGTCAGAAAGGAGAACATTCACTCTTGCTATCAGTGTTAACAATTATAATTTGAAGCTATTTTAAACCTGCAAGCACAAACTGTAGTAAATGCATTTCCGTGATACATGTTCTTGATGGCCATTACAAAGCCTTTCCGTGTCTAATTTATTCCGACATGCATGTGGCATTGATGCTGCACATAATTCCCAAATCTTTTTGTACTGGATTGTGCTTAAGAAAATAAGTCTTAAACTAGGGTGACATTATCAGGGTAAAATCCTGTAAATCCTTTTAATGAGGTAACAAAGCCAATTCCAAATGAAGGCACGATTCCATGCTGAGTGCAAAGCTCCTTCATTTGCTATTTCCCATGGGTACATTTCTTGAATTAGCAATGATTCTTGATCATTTCCATGGGTTTAATGTACTTCCCTTGAATACACATGGTCACGTCTTCAAAACGGATGTGTGTTTTGATTCGTTTTTGTACTCAGAACAGAAGAACATTAATTTATATTTAATTTAGTTTTAATCTAGAATTTCTGTAATGGCAGTTACACTATGTATAGCATATTGCATAAAGGTCTGTATGGTAAGAGAAGAGACATTTTAATTGAAGATGCGTCATAAGAGCAACACTATAAATGCAAATCCTTAATTAGCCTGTAGGCTTTAATGAAAAGCAAATACGTTTAAGATCAAATTTATGGAAATACGAAATAATAGCCCCATGAATTACAATAAACTATTAGAACGAGTTCTGTAGGGCCTTTAATTCAGCTTACCCAACTTTATATTTTTACTTTAAGGGTTAAACGTCACCCCCATGTCGCTCCCAAACCATAAGACCTTTTTTCTTCTTCAGAACACAAATTAAGATATTTTTTATTAAATCTGAGAGCTATCTGACCCTCCAATACTTTTTTGCGCAAAGAAAGCAAATATAACAGTTTACTAAATCATTTTTTTATTCCATTGAGTTACGTCTTCCACTATTTTAGAGAGTATCCCCAACACAAATGCACACGTTCCTCAAAGGTATTACGAAGTTATTACTTACCCCTGGACGTAAACAACACTGATTATGTCAGTAAAGTACTCACATAAATGGTGATATCCTCATAACTCAGGGGAGAATGATGATTGAGTAAATGTTATTTTTGTTTTATTGTTTTTGAGTATATAAAAAGTATACTCGTTGCGTTGCAAAACTGAAATGCATTCCAAAGATGAGCAAAGGTCTTACACTTTTGGAATGACACGAGAGTGATTAATTAATGACAGAATTTTAATTTTAGGGTGAACCCTTAGCAGACACGCACACCCGCACAGACACACATTTCCTAGAAACACAAAATTTGATCAGTTGACCCCAAAACCAACTAAATGTGACCATGTGGAGTGATCAAAGGGAAAAATAACAGGCATTCATCAAGTGTACTGAGATGAGACTTCATCTTCATTAACAGATTTTCAACCATTCAAAATAAACAGTTCCTGGTCATTATTTTAGTTTATATTGTTGCTTGTTTTTACGTTTAATTTCGAAAAGGGCATTGATAATGAGTTTGTTCTCCAGAAAGTGCTTTCAGCCATCTGGGATGTTTTCCATCCATGAGATGTTAGAACAAGGCTGTGGGAATTTGCTCTTATTTAACCACATCAGTGAGGTCAATACCAATGTTGGCTGATGGGATCTGGCTCATACCAAAGCTGTTCAGGTGTGTGTTTGTGAAGGCCAGTCAAGTTTGTCCACAAGAGAAAGCATCCTCCACAAACTATGGTTAAAGATATTGTATGAAGATAAATATATCAAATTAAATTAGAAGAGAACAAAAAGCATCTTTATTATATCTTGGATGTGTATGCTTTAACATCTTTGTGTGGGCTGTACTGAGGATAATACATTTCTCATGGATGAAATTAATTTCTAAGACATGTTTCTTGTGATATTGAACTTGATGAAAGAGAACTATGGTGTCATGTACTTTATCTCATCGCCATTATGATAAAAGCTTGCTAATGACGATATCAAGTGAAGCCTGCTGCCATCGATTTCTTAATGGAGCTGGCTGGTTTTATTCATAGGACAAAATTCGGCATTGGTGTAATAAAAGTAAGCTGGAATCCAAGTATTCATTATAGCAATCAATAACGGGAGGAAGAGACATGGTAACAATGAAGAGCATTCTGCAATCTGGCACACAGATTTATGTTTCTCATTTAACAACTCTGCTATATTCAGGTAGAGCCATCAATTGTGCTTATCTGAAATAACCGAGACACAATTCATATGGATAGAGGTGGGGCGGAAATAGATATTTCCGTTTTCATTGTCCTAGACAATGAAAGAGGTAAATCACATGACAAATTCATGGTTTGTCTTGAGTTAAACAATACGTGAGACATCTGGATTGACTTGTGTTGCTAGTGTGATGAAAATGGTTTAGCAGCTCTGCTTTAAAGACTCTTTCTTGATGATGACTAAAATATGACATCTATTGTTTAGTTTCACTAGTTAATATCTTTGTGACATGCGTGCGTTTGCATGCATTATTCAGGTATGTCTGAACGTTATCTTGGGAAATGAAGTGAAGGATAGAGACCATTCATAATAAGAGCATGTGTCTGCAGTTTTATTCAGTTTCATCTCCTGTTCTTTATTTCATACAGATACAAATGACAGATACGGGGGTTTTAAGGACAGTGAGACATGGTTCAGAAGAAAGATTTGACTTCCACTACCAAGCCTTACATACATTTCACTGTATAGTTCTTAGTACAGGACAGGTACTTCAAAGTTTTGAGGTTCCTTTCATAAGTTTTTGGCAGCACAAACCTATGTCAAAAAGAATATTTTATTAAAAGTCATGAACATGAAGGTGAAAAAGTGTAAAGATTCCAAAAACAATGAAAAAATGTCTACCGTTATGCCTGAGATAAATGTATACACTACTGTTCAAAAGATTGCGTTCAGGAAGATGTCAAATGTTTTTTGAATAGGCTGCAATTTTTATTAAATATACAGTGAATAATAATAATAATATTGTGAATTATTCTTACAATTTAAAATGTTATGGTAGGGAAGCTCATTTCTGCCAAACATTATACACTGCTCTCTGGAACTCATAATTCTGACTTTATTTCTCTGAATTGCATGTTTAATTGTGTTTATTTTGACATGCTACTTGAGTTTATATAATGCAATGCTGAGAAAAAAAGTCAGAGTTTCTGCCACAACAAGAAAAGAAAGAATTGGAAGCTTGTGAGGAGGAGAAAAAAAAAAGTCACAACTGCCTTGTTTCCTTTTTTTTTTTTTTTTTTTTTCAGCTTCTAATGGTTTCCTATTTTTTATATATATATTTTTTTGGAAATGTTATTTATTCCTGTGATGGTATTGTGAATAGTCATTACTCCAAAAGTTTTAAAATATACATTTTAAATATATTTTTGTTACAAACAAATATTCTTTTAATTAATTTATCCTTACTGATTAAAATCTAAATCTTTCTGATCCTAAATTGTTAAACACTATGCCTTTGTTTTTCCTTTAACTGGGGACTCCTTAAAAGCTTTTCACACACACAAAAATTATTAGCACTTTAAAATGATTAATCGACATATGTATATACATAATAAAGTATTATATATCAACATAACATATTTTTCCTCCAATGTACATGCATGTTTTTACTTCAGCCTTCAGACAAGTCCTTCAATGGCATTTTTGTTGAAGACGTTTGAGCAATCACTTGCAATACCCATTTTCGTTCAACAGCTACTTTTGTTGCACAACAAGGTCTTACAGCTGAAACAGCAGATCAGGTCAAACGTTCTGCTATAGAGACTAAAGGGCTGACCTTCAGTGTTGTCAGAACCCATTGGATGAAATGAAAGAAACTGTGCAAACAGCCACCTCTTCAGTGTTTCATAGATTGAGTCTATATAGGAGATCAGTTATAAAGGAACCCCATTTCCAAATAGTTCTGAAAGGTGCAGTTTTCTGTAAGCTAAATGTAGTCTAACACCAACCCTACAATCAAACACACTGGTTTGAAACTGGAAAGTATATCAATAGCACTGACCAAAACAACTCCAGCATTAAAAAAGTAATAAAAATACAAATCTCTGCCTGTTAATCCACACATCATATTTAAATGTATTCAGCTTCATTTCTGATATGCAGATGATTCTTTTCAACAACGCGTGTAAGAGCTATGACAGACACATAGCTTATAGGCAGTGCTGGAAAGTGTTGATGATTCTGAGACTTCCTGTAAGGATCTGTGTCATCTCCCTCACTCCAGGCAGTAAGATAAAACAGCAGGGGAGATGATAGGCAAGACACAGTCAAACGTCTCTATTCTGAAGATCAGCACTTCAAAGCCTGATGTGACTTAAAATTCAGGACCTGCTTTCTTTACATGAAACCTCCAGTTTTTGGTGACATTTTTGTCTTTTTGTGGTCTTTCAGCCAAAATGTCACTCTGGTGAACTCATTTGCTCACATAAAAGTGAAAATTCTGTCACCGTCTACTCACCCTTATGTCATTCAAAGCCTGTGATTTTTCTGAGACACACAATAGCTTTCTGTGAGGACATTAATCCACCATAGCTTTCAAATCGAACAAAATGAAAGTTAGTCACAAATGAAATACACGAGAATCAAATGCTTTTTTTAATCCTATACTTTTGCTAATTTGGAGCACGTAAAATGGTCCATTGCAACAGGCCTCTTTTTGCAAAACACACATATTCATGTAAGTTTCCAGTTCAAATGTCTCTAGTGGCAATTCCAACTATTTGAATCCTTCTTTCACCAATTATAGAGGCAGATTCCTTTCTTATTATAAAGGAAATATGCAAGGTCCCTTGCATAATATACTATGCCATTTAACCATATACAAGATTTTTGAAACAATTTAACCTCTCCCATATGGTTCCGATTTTTTTAGTAAACTAATGTAGTAAACTTACTCCATAGCTCACCTGGTACAGCATTAGACTTTAAGCTATGGACCATTGGGTATTAGATTTATTCATTAGAAACATCCCCAGGTTCACACTGACTTGTTTTGGATCAAACTGAACACTTGTTTAGTACCTTTATGGCATAAGCATTTCTTTTAATGCATGTGTGCATGTTTTGTTGTCGTTTCCCCCATGTGATCCTTGCTTTTTTCCCTGTGACCTAGTTTCAGTTGATCAGTTATCCATGTCAGGTGTGTCCCGTTAATTAGCTGTGATTGTCTCCCTTCTTAAGTTGCCCTCTGTGATCCAGTCTTCGTCCGTCATTGTCATAAGTTTGTGTTTCTCTGCTCCTTCATGTTACTAGTTAAAGATTAAAGATGTTTGATGTCTGCGGACAGAATAGAATGGAGCATTTCTCTGTATCAATAAACATAACAAGACCTTTTCACAACTGACAGTCATTTTCCTTTTTATTTCCAAAGAGGTTTAAACTATATTCCGTACATACACCTTCCAAACATCTTTCCATCAATAGTGTGATCAGCTGAAGGACTGAATTAGGTTTTGTTGTATCCTTGTAAAAGAGTCCTCTCTTTCTATTTTATGCCTGAGCACTCCCGGTGTGAATTGTAGAAATGTGAATCTGACATCAATTAATTGACTTGCCACGTTGTGCAATGCATTAATATCAAATTACAAGTCTGAGAAAAGAAAAATCTAAAACTGTCTGCTTTTATTAATATGATCTGACAGTGTACTGGAATAACTGCTTGAAAAACACTGCTTGCTTAATTTGGAAATGTTTTAATGCTTCATGCAGTTTTCTTCATTAAATGTAATAATATTTACTTAAATCTCAAACTTTATTCCCACAGTACAGTGAAGGAGAGTGTTAAATAGCATTTATAGATGCTTGCTGAATATCAGCGTATTGGCTTGATATTTTACTGGCATTGGCATCAAGTACTGACAAACCTAATCTAACATCCATTTGAGTAATCCAATATAAAATTGCATGCTCAGATATCAGAATTACTCCCTCCACATTTCTCCCTTTCGGAGTCAAATTGGATTCAAAATTGAGCTGTTATTGGCCATTTCGTTCTTTCACTTATCCAGCAAGACAGCAGTGACTTTAAGAGGAAGCATCATTAATCTTAGAGAATACTGGACACACTGTATGTGCCTGTGTCACTGATTAGCAAACTCATCTGTCTTTTCCCTGTCTGTGACTTCACCTCCCACTGAATTTGATGGATCTCCCTCTTCCCCAGCAGTCCAGTGGAGCAGAATAGCCAGCGTGAGGCCCACTGTGTGAGGCCCAGACAGGGGAGGTGGAAACTATCACCTCAGACACAAACGGTAGTCTTCTTTCATAGAGATCTTTTAAAAGCAGACTGAGGGCTTTACTTTGAACACTTGAAGTGATGGACGTTTTGACAGAAATAGTCGGAGAAAAAGGGAAATGGAGTGAAAAATGATCATGAAACCTCATTAAAATCAATGTGAGTTTATGTTTGTATAGCACTGCAAAGTCGAAGCAAGCACACCATAATTTCTGTAATTATATTTCACAAATGTGTGATTTATTTTCCAATACGACAATTAGCAAATATCATTCACTTGAAATCTTAATTTTCAGAACAGTTTGAAACAATCACTATTTGCTCAAAGGACAGAAGACAGATCTGAAAATGAATTATTTCGAGGCAAACATGCAGAAAATGTTATAATTTATTCATGAAGGATGACAATGAACCGAAACAGACATATGAATAATTGTGGAGCGGTTTGCAAATATCTTAAATTACAAGCAAAAAGCTTCACTAATGACGAATTACAGATGCTTGCTGCTGCCGAACAGCAAACAGCACAGGCTGTCATAATCCAGCTAGCAGTTTGACAACAGAAAAATAGAAAAGGAGGGCGAAAAACATGAAAGCGAGGTAGATTCAAAGGAATCCTGCTGGGTTCCAAGTTCAAGCTGAGGATGAGTGATTTGAGCTCCCATCAGCAGAGACCTGAGCACACTGAGGGAAAATGCTAACTGTGTAGAACAGCAGCTTTCCCTGCTCATCTGACTCAACTCATCTTTGTCAAGGTGAAATGGTTGTTTGCAGGTGAAAAAAATAATAAAAGGAAGGAAAGAACCGCCAAAGCCTGGAGGGGGCTCAAACTGCTATTCTCCTCTGACAATCATCGAATGCTCTCCGTCAAGCTAATGGGATGCCAACGTGAGTTTAGAGGAGAGCAATTAGTCCCTGTTAAAATGATCAAACAAACAGGGTGAACACCGAAGGAGGCGTTTGGAGTTTGGATTAGACCAAAGGAAAAATGACACGTTCAGTTTAACCCTGCTACAAAATGTAAATATACTATATATATAGTAGTGTTGTGTTTTGCTAAAACCACCTAGTGCAGTCCAGAAACCTCTCCTCAGTGGTTTTGTATTGCAATAGCGTTGTCAATATTGCTGATCAATTTGAGCTTGATTGAGACCCAGATAATATTAGTGGATTCCTCAGGTATATATATATATATATTTCCAATAACTGTATAGGAAACATATAATGCAAAAGAAGCTCGTCAAACAAATTGCATGTGTGCTCATTTGCAACGAAAAGAAGATTATAGGAGGATATTTACCTTCTATACTTTCATAACTCCTCCCCCAACTTCCCGCGGCCCTGGATGTGGCTCTCTCATTGGCTGTAAATAATCGCCGATGTTATTCAGTCAGAACATATTCACACGGCATGATTTTGAATCACCAAGATATTAGCATGCCAAATATCTCACGGGTGTTGGCGACACGTCAGCTATTTAACCCTAACCCATAAGAATCATCAGAAGACAGAATCATGATTCATATATGAATAGATATTTTTGGTGCACTCCTAATTTTTGTGGCGTGGCAACAGCTCTTCCTCTTCTCTAAAACAACCAATATGGCTTTGTTGCATGTTCTTGGGGGTGGGGTTTATGTAAATGTTAAGGTTTGTGAAGTCACCAACCCAGAAAGTAGCTTCTTGTAGTCCTTACCAGCTGTAACTTTAGACATTAAACTTCAAGTAATGGAAAAGACAATATCTGTTTATGCTCAAACAAAAACATTATACAGTTACTAAAGTTAAAAAGTGAAATCACAGTCAACCACCCCTTTAAGATTTTTTGGTAACCCTTTATTTTAGGGTCTAGTGTTTATTACCATGCAAATTACTAGAATGTTATCCATTTATTAGTAATTAAGCACATATCAATGTCTTATTCTACATGATATTATTCCACATCCCTAATCTTACCCAATAACTAAACTCAACTAACTACCTTACTAACTAGGCTATTAATAGGCAGCAAATTAGGAATTTGTTGAGGGAAAAAAATAGTTAATAGTAAAGTGTTACAGATTTTTTAAAATGTATTTAACCTTACTGTATTTCTATCAGATGAATGCAGCCTTTCTGAGACCTCTTTAAAAAAATGTTTTGTTTTGTTTCTGATTTTGGATGTCAACCTTAACATATTCAGAATAAAGATAAAAGCCAAGCAGGGTTACACTATTTACACAAGTGACCAGTTGTGTCTGGGGTGATACCATGTTTATTCAACAGCAGCTAGTAAGGGATTCACACTCAGTTAACAGATCGCTTCCATCTGACAGACTGCAGCTGGAGGGGCATCATCTCTTCACACTCCAGCGGCCTGACTCACAACAACATGCAAATAATATGCTTGTGTAATCAGCGCTTCATGTCATTTGTCTCCTCACCTGTTACAAATAATACCGAACTGTGAGCTCTGCCCTACAATCTGAGAGATGCTATGGACTCAGACCATCTGTCGCTGATCGCATCGTTTCCAAGAGTATTTTTTCACAGGTTCATGAAGGTGCCGTAAACAGCTACACGTATTTTGAATGGTGATGATAGCTGTGTGTAAACATGCCTGTTTCATTAAATGTCTGATATGTACGCTATCTTCTGTCCTATCTCATCAGCCTTTGACAATTTTTAACCCTATTCAGCACAAACCAGCTGCAGAATAAAAGCATCCTGCTATACAAACATGGATGAATGAAGTTCTTTTAAGGAGGATGATTTGTTTTTCAGTAGAAGGCTTTAAAGTGGGCGGCAAACAGAGCAAAAAATTTTGATGTTGGCTTGACAGAGTCTTGTATGAAAGTTTGTCAGTGAAAGCCAATAAAATGTTGTGAACATGTTTTAGCATATTGCTAACATGTTCATAGCATTTTAACATGTTAGCATGGTTTAGCATGATCATAAATTGCTAGCATGCTTAAACGTTTTGCTAACATGATTTAACATGTTGAATGTAAACGGCATAATTTAACTTGTGATATTTACCATGTTGCTTATGATTTACCAGTTTTAGAATTATTTTCAGTTTTTGCATGTTGCTAGCATACTTTAGCACATTGCTAGCATGTTTTACCATGCCCTAGGTTACTTCGCAATAGAGATAGATAGACAGATAGATAGCACAATTTTGACTCTGCTATCCTTTTTTTTTTTTGTCTGCTTGATCCACATTGCAATGAAAAAACTTCTGTTTCCAAATAGAGTAATCAAAGCCATACAATTTAATATAGATTTTAGAGATCCAATTTCATCTTTGGATAGTGTAAGTAGATTTAAATCATTCAAATATATGTTTTGTTATACATAGTTTTGTGGTTTTACTGCAAATAGTAAAAGCTGGTTTAATCAAATCATAGCGATGTACATTAAGTAGATGTTATTGCCACACCATGTTAATGTATCAGGTTCTCTATTTTAGGTGTTTACTCTGATCATTAAATTTTGAAGATATGACATTTGGCTCAGAGGCAAAAAGGAATGCAATTACATGAGTAAAGTACAGAAAGTATTTCAATAAGCACTCTAGTCTCCATGGCTGCACATCTGAGCGCTGCAGTACATCCATCTATTTTATACATGCAGTGAGATTTTAGTGTGAGCTCCCAGCACATGTACCTATTATCTGTGTCACAATCAGGCCTGGTGCTCTGGGAGAAACACTTCTGTCAAGAGCCAGAGCGAGAAAATCAGCTAACATCCATAATTACCTTGCCCATTTGGCTGTTGACAATTGAACTTCTTTAATCAAAACACAGCAGGCTCAGACTCTGCTCATCAGCAATAACAAGCTGGCCGAATGCGAGGTTTCCCCAGCGGACATGCTGTATTCATCTTACTGTGCATGTGTGTACTATTCAGCCGCGAAGTGTTGCAGTCTTTGATTTACTGTCACTGCCAAAGGTGTTGGTTGTAAGTGATAGCAAGATTGCACACATGGATTAATAGCCCACGTTTGCTGTCTTTTACAGCCAGTACTTTAGTTGGCAAGTACAATTTTCCCACGATAACAAATGTGAGGAAAATTCAATATTGCTTAAGAAGTACTACAAGGGACATCGGGGCTAGTTGTCACACAGGCATGTTGTCATAAAAACTGTAAGAAGGGCAAAAAGTTCAATTACACGAATGCCAAATTTCCAACCTTTTTTTTTCTTATTTCTTAATTAATAAAAAGTTACATGCAACTATTTCACAATTCTGTCTTTTAAGAATTATAATCGCAAGTTTAGATCTTATATTGTGCCTCACAATTTAGTTTTTCTCGATTTTCTCTTTTTTTCTCAGTTTAAGTAAAAAAAAAAGTCAGTAATTGTGAGATGTAATATGCAGTAGCAAGAAATTACTTTTAATTTCATTGGCAGAATTGCAAAATGTAAAAAAAAAAGAGAGTCAGAGACAGACGTTTTATACAATTATGTATAAATACAATATATTTAGACACTGACACAATTTTCAGAATTTTGACTCGTTCATCTTGAAAAATTAAAAAATAAAACAATTAAGATTAAATTGAAATGCAGATTATAAGATTTAATCCAAGGGGTAGAAAAAAAATTAGAACATCAAATGATTAGGAATTGCAACCATTTTTACACAGAGTCTCCCCCATTTTCAGGGGCTGAAATGTAATTGGACAAATAACTCTTATCATAAATAATGCCTGGAACTCTTGCGCTGCGTCCGAAATCGCTTACTTGACACGTGACAGCATCAATATGGCGCATGTAGTACGTCCGAGTTCCATTCATACTACCCCCATTCATACTATATAG